>NW_022261904.1:134770-167680 GCF_009602425.1 Actinia tenebrosa
AGATGGAAAAAAAAATAGGAAAGAAAATAAAAATACAGATGAAAATAAAAAAGTAAAAGAAATGGAACTGGAAATGAAAAAAAAAAAAGAACAAGAAAAAGAAAGAAATGGAAGTGGAAATAGAAATGGCATTGAAAAATGAAAATACAGATGGGAATAAAAAGAAACAGAGTATAGTATAGCACGATTGCTGTTCTAGGCGCTGATTTGCGTGCCCGTCATGTTAGCCACCAATAATTTTACAGATCACATTAAAAGGGTTTGAAATCACAAGCTGAAGTTAAATCTTCCACCGGAGCTTTTAATTTTGATTTTGATAACCATACTCTATTCAGCGGGAGATATTTAATTTGATCGGAGTCTGAAAATAGAAGCGAAATCTGTAGCCACAGCTTCCACCAATAATAACTCAGATTCTTTTGAGCTCGTTGTGAAAAGCTGAGTTTCAAGGAGTTTTTTGTTATCCATATTTAAACCCTTCACCGCGCCGATGCCATGTGGTAAGAAAAAGCCCTTTAATGAAAAAACTCTGAAGTGCTGATCGTTTAAGTTAACACCGCAAAAGGTGACGCACTTGTTGTAGTTCACTAAAACGACTATCAAAGAACTACTAATGGACGCGAAATTCTAAATCATTAATTACTTCCACACATCACTCACTTAGAGTAAGCTGGTAGAGAGTCATTTAAGAATGCGCTTAAGAGACGCTTACTTTATTTTGTGACTGTAATGGAAGTTTTAACGAGACCGTATTGAAAAAAAGCAATCGAAACGAGGCGATTGGAATACTGATTGAGATTTGAGAGAATAAAAATGCAGAAATAATGAGTTCGAAGTAAGACAAGCTAAAACGGGCAAGATCATCGTTTAAGCCTCCATTTATTGAGATATTTCAATATGCGATGGTAGAGAATAAGATTAACATTTTTTAAAAATTGATAACAAATCTTACCTGTTAAGCTAAACGAGCAGTGCGACAGCTAATTGACGGAGCGTTTGAATCTAGAGTATTGAATCATTCAGTAAGAGTAGTACAAACATACCTGATGATATTCAGTCTGTGTGGTGAAGCCGTCTTTATAGTAGGCGGAGTTGATGTTCCTACAATAGTGAGAAAAAAGGAAGAATGAAGGAATGCACGATTTGAGAAGAGAAGAGAGAAAAGGAACATGAAAGGATAAAAAGAGAGAGAAAGAAAACCAGACGAGAATAAGATTTTTTCTCTTGCCTTGAAAGGATAGGAGAGGAGAAGAGAGGAGAGGAGAGGAGAGGAGAGGAGAGGAGAGGAGAGGAGAGAAATAGAGAACAGAAGAAAAGAAAGGGAAGAAAGAAAAGGGATGAGACAAATGAAGGCAAAACAATTGCAAGAGAAAATAAAATGGAAAGTAAAGTAAGCAGAATTTTTCGCGCGTTTCACGAGCAAGGGTTTTCACGTTCAGGTCGAAAGTATAAATTACAAACAAACTTTATGCAATATTGTCGCATATAGAAACTGCACAGTTAGAATTATTGAATAGGTATGTGCATTTTTCTAGACTATGTCGAGTTGGTATTGCACTGCATTATGGGGAAATAAAAATGAAATAAACGCCATTTTGGAAATATGTCCCCAAACAGTCCCACAATGCATTGCAATGTCAACTCGATTAAATTTTTTCCTCCGACATCGGAATGGCTAATATAGTCCCTTTCTCATTCAATGCATACCGCTATTTTTGATGACTACAGACTTGCATTTATAAAAGTTTAGCCTTGTTTGTAAGTTAGCTATTTACAAATACCATTTCTGCGTTCATATTAAAAGCCCAAGACGGATGCATGAACATGGACTAGTTTTTTATACAAATTAACGCGAACGGGGACCTAAGAATGAAGATATCCAGAGAGTTGGTTTGGAAGAAGCCAAACACCTTCATTAGTGGCGGATGACATGGGTTTCATGGAAAACCCCTATGCAAAGCCTATCGCGCCAGATTTTACTCATGTGCGTGGCGGACATTTTCATGGAAACCCGCAAATAACCTTGCTTGATATCAGACAACAGCGAGCCAATCACTGTTACAGCAGTTTTCACAGTGGAATTAAAATCTTGTCCCACAAACAACTACACAGTATCTGTTTTAAAGAGTACTACAAGGATTACGAAGCATTTGTCATTTATTTTCAAAGGAAAGTTAACGATTTAAAACAATTTATAATCAATTTGCCGCGATCAGAATTTTAATTTTTAATACATTTTGGCTAACTTGTTGAGCTTGTGGGACATAGCAACGGTAACTAGGGGGTGTCAGAACCTTGAATTTGGCTTTTTTCAATAGGAATATTCAGGATTTCATTAGTATATCATGCATTAAGTTGTCATATCTTTAATTTACAGATTTCAYAGGATAAAACTATTTACGAAGATTTACAATATTATTTAATCATCACAATAACAATTATATTCAAGCATTGGAAAAATTTTTTTAGATCAGAAAACATTTGCCGAGAATACTCAAAACATTAAGAAAAAAAAAAAACTATACAAGAAATAAGTAGTAGTATTCAACAAGTTATCGAGTCTTAAATTGAGAGAGTAGTTTAGTAATCTGATTCGTCAGAAGAGTAGAATACGTATCTACGTTCGGCATTCTTCGGCGCACCCTCGGCTCCCTCACTCGGCTGTTCGTCTTCCTCGTCGGAAAAGGCGTGAGCAACACTAGAAGATTTTTTACAGAGTCTTGAGGTGCTTGCTTTTGCAAAGATAAATTTCACCAAACGGCGAGGCAGAAGTAAGAAGCCCAACTTCATACAAAATACACSAACAAGGAAATAGACTCCGCATACAGTAGCATACAGTATGCGGTAAAACACAAAACCGCATGCGTAGAGCACATGCGCAAACAAGTACGGGACCAGCAGAAGGATGCAAGTGAAGACGATATACGGGAAAAAACTGATGGTAATTTTTAAAAAACCACAGGCAGCCAGAATCAAGACATAACAGGTCAATAGTATAGCGTAAGGATCTCGTTTGAATCCAAGAAGACGCAGAGGTAAAATAGGATGGTTGCGGTTCAAGTCGTAGAGCCCCTGTTGCCAACTTCTCCCATATCTGAAACAGGAAATTGACTTTGTTAAAAATATTCTTAAATTTTGCGTGTTAATTCTGATTCGAAGTGCGATCAAAACTTACAGATACTTAATAGTCGTGCAATATTGCATGCTGCATGCATGCGCAACAGGTTTTCTTTTTATTTCAACAAAGAATGTTTTTTAGCAGAAAAAGTTGTTGCGCGCACGGAATGGTGATATAAGTGACATTCCCTATATGCGATATTCTCGTCTYGCAGCAAGACTGCTTCACTCTGATACCTGTACTATCTAGAGGCAATTTGTGGTGTATTTTGCTTAGGATTCTTAATAGAGTTAGGTTTCGCGCCTTTTTTTTTGCCATTAGCAAACGAATTTCCAACTGGATGGATTGGTTGAAATAGTAAATCCCCTGGTCTCTACTGAATGTATTGGTAATCGTGTGAGTACTTTATTGTTGGTTATAAGATTTCATGTATGTCTTTCTAAGGTATGCTTAGTCCAAGGCTTTAGTGTTATTAGGTTTGAGCTCAAAGCTCGGGGGAATTTCCACTTAACCGCAACATCAAGGTAACGCCTAGAAAACAATTTTACAAAAACTAGAAATACAAAAGAATGACTTACTCTGTATTATTGGACGATTCTCCATCTGATTCAAACTCCATCTTCAATCAAGTCTTTTTTTTACCACTCATTTTTTGTAACCGACAGCGGAATTCATTCGTAGTCTTCTCGGAAATGCGCACAATTTTAATTGCTTTATGACGTCACTGTTACGTCATTAGCGGGGAGAACTGGTAACAAGTGGTTATTAGAGACTGGAAACTAAACATTACGTTATGCATAATCTCGAGCCCAGAGTCTTACGGTGTTTTGGTCAGCGGAGATACGTCTGTACTTAATATATGGTAAAATAATTTAGTTTTAATGTAAGTGTTCATTTTTTTTGTTTTTTTTATTTATTTGTGACATTCTTGGTTGTTCATAGATTTTATTAATTTGTGTGTCTATTTATTCTCCCACACATTTTTCCTTGTTTTGAGCTTTTAAAAACTTTATGATTACACGCTGCAATGCTCTATAGGCAGCTTCAGACAAGTTGCAGAGAAAAGTGCTCCGTGTAATTGCGCCTTAAAGAGAAAATCAACTGTATTCACTAATAACAGTTCTCCTGCCATTTTGATACTAAAACTTGAAATAGAAAAATAACCATTAATAACGACATCAGGTTTCGAAAAAAATTAGTCACGTAAAGAAGAGCCCCCTCGGCGATACTAAGTTCTTCTGATTCATCTTCCATGAAATTCACCTCACTCAATCGATGGCGCGAGTTTTGAAACTTGTCTTCGGAGAATCTCCATGTCTTTCGCCTTCGTGCTGGTACGATCTTGATTCGGAAAGTCTTCGTTGTTCTGAAGTCACTCGGATCTTGTTTCGGCAAGTGCGAATCGTCGTCGTTGCCTCGTGTGTCATTCGTGTACCCTTCGTCATTATTATCGACCAAATTATTAACTTTTCGTCCAAGTGATCGAAAAATTAAGACAGGAGCTCCAAATATTTGCCAGACAAATCCATGTAGTGTTCGTATGGCCTTGTATGTTATGTAGCCTGTAGCTGTTATGAATAGCGTCGCCAGTAACGGAATAATTAGACTGACAAGGAAGGTAACTGTGGCTGTTGCGATTATGCTACCTTCAAGAACGGCAAAGATTAACATCCCAATCCCAAAACTTCCACAGACAACGAGAAGGAAGACGATTAGTGGAAGAAAAGCAAAGCCAAGAAACGTAGCACAAAAAGTGTAGATTAATGGACGATGGTGGAGATGACGATGGTGGAGAAGACAAGAGGACAACAGGCTTGACACTTGAAGCTTCTTCATCACATTCCATATTCCTTTGATGAAAAATGAAGTCCAACTTGAAGTGCGTTGTTGTTCAGGATTCGAGTACTCTTTATTCGCTCCAGTTATCATAGATGTCTCTGCCATTGGAAATCACGAAATCCAGATAAGGTTTTAGCCAATGTCTTCATAAATCTATTTTTTTTGCAAACTCTAACGTAAGCAAATAGAGAAATAGATTCAAATTGACCGCGCGCGCCGCATACGCTCGTTCAACAGACCAGCTGAGTCGACTGTTTTCCCCGAAATGTCTTGTGGGTCAACTATTTTTGGTTAGCATTTTCCTAGCAAGCGCTGAGTACAATGTGAATTTCTCTTGTTGAATAAACTAGAATCCCACCATGAGCTCAACTAGTAGCATTTACCATCAATTTAAAGAATGATGAAAATATACATATTTCATAGTTTCTCTTGGTAGAATCATGGGAAATGCTAATCAAATTATGTTGTTGGATACTCAGTTCTGATTGGTTGACCTTGAGTTTGTTCTGGGCCCGGTTGTATGAAGTTTGGATAGCGCTATCCAACTGGTAAATCCTTAGGCAGTGGATAAGTCGATGCTGTTATCTAATAAATTTAGCCACTGGATAAGATTTATCCGTCGGATAGCGCTATCCACGCTTTGTACAACTGGGCCCTGAAGAACAACACTGCTGGGAGTTGTGGATAATTTTTAAAGTTTACTGAAGATGACGAAAATGACGTCAAAGTGCTAACCGCTTTTTACTTTTCCTCCGAACACTAGCCAATTCTCTTACTTACTTGTAAAATGTATTGAAGATGACGTTAGATACGTCGAAACATGTCTATTAAAAATGTTATATTGTTTCTTAAAATATTAGTACATTTACTGCTTCTGAGACCATTCGTAATCTTTGAATATTTTATGCGGACGTGCAATACAAGTTGATCGTCACGGTTAGTTTTAAAGACAATTTAGTCATGTGCGAATTTTGAAGGCTGAGTTTTGCTTTCTTTCATTTCAATGCTTTTTTTCTGCCCTTTTATTTTCGACATCATGTCCTTAATATGAAAAAAAAAAACAAAAAAAAAAAACAGTTTTTTTTTCATTTTAAAGTTGTACATCATAAATGTCATAAAGGTGCCGCTCCAAACCGAGGCTTCTCGTTCCCCATAGCAACGGGATGGCCTTTTAACCACACTAAAAGAATTCGACATGATCCAATAACGAGTAAAACACAGTAATAAATAATCCTTTAAAAGAGCGTTTGATAGAAAACCCATGCTGATTTAATATTAGCTATGGACCTAATAGATCTGATCGGCGACTCGAGGACTGATAGTCTACCTCCAGGTTTTCTGCGCTCGATTAAGATTAAATACAAGCAAGAGGCTTCGCATGTGTTCCCGAAGGATGCAGAAAAACAGAAGACCGCAGGCGAGCCAGCCGATCGGGTTGGATCTTCTTTAAGTGATAAATCAACACCGGTAAGACTGCTAACTCACCTAACACTTCTTGTTCCACGATTCAAATGATTAAGAACTTCCAAGGACAAGACATTCAAAATTTTACAGTCCACTGTTTTGTTTGTTTACACTAAAGGAATTACGCAAATTTATTGTACCTCTAATTATATTTTTACGTTTATAAATTGGATTTCAAGGAGTTTAATACTTGAATAGAATATCCGAGAACTTCTTATATTTCAAACGAGATAATAATTGAAAGAAAACTGCGTTGAAAACCACTATTGATATAGCTATGAAAGTGGTGTGTGTCATTGAAAAGGTGGTGCGAATGATAGGTAGATCGCATTAACGCCGTTTGCATTACTACGCGGCCACCCCAGAGACAAATCGCGTCGTGTAGTTTGCAATAGACTGCCGTCAATCAAACACCTCATCCTACTTGAATATACTGAAACAATCTTTGCAATTGCTTTCGGAACTTTCCTTCGTGATATCTGACTGAGAAAGTTTGATAGAAAAGCCAACTCACTGATCCAAACGTGTATAAATGGCGTCAACATGAATGATTGACGGTAGTCTATTGCAAACTACACCACTTGATTTGGGTCTGGGGTGGCCATGTAGTAATGTAAACGACGGTAATACGTAAATCTTACATGGCAGGTGTCATTATTATTGATCAATCTTTGTAACTCAAGGGATAGACTTTTTGGTGCTTTTTATAAATATTTTTCACATTGTTTTGATTTTCTGGCTTTCCTGCGATTCGATTCATATCACTGTAACAGAGCACTTTATAACTCTAGAGAGAGTGAAAATGTGCTATGTCTTTGGCAAGGGAGTATCCGAGAGGGGTGGGGGAGGGGGTGAGGTGCGTGGCTAGCCACCCCCTTTAGCATTTGACAATAACGAGAATAAACAATGTCTAAAAAGGACACTATATGATGCCTTTCTATCAGTCAGGCCATGATGGTTTGGGTCACATTATACATAATTATTACATGAAAAGTGCTCTAACACTATCAAATACTTGAGTAAAAAGATATGGATTTCTGAAATTTYCATTTTTTGTTTTAGAGTTTTATGGGATGGCGTGTGCCGACAAGACTAGTTACCAGACCTGCTGCTCCAGTACCCAAGACACCGGCCTCTGGTAGGTTAATTACTATGACATCCTAAAGCTGGCCGTCATTTTAAATATTGGCGACAGATATTGTCATGGCTGTCATATCAAATGTTTAGAAAATTTTAATATGCCAGTAAAAAATACAGCAAAAAAGGGTTGGTTTCCATTCTCGTACCCAGACACCTGGGTGCAAGAATGGGTGGTTTCCAATTTGGCCCACAAATTGGATTTGGTCTATCCAGTTGAATGTCAATTAACATGTTACCTCAACATGGAAAGGATACTGTTATTATTTCATGGGCACATACCTATTGTCTTGACTTCCTCTACCAACTACTTTGTTGCGACAGCTAATCTACGATTCTGTGCATGTTACTGAAAATGAGTGCAGCATTAAAATAAACCATTACTATAAATCCTAGGTTAGTTTTTTCTTTGCTTCTTATTTCTGGCGATAGGGCCATGGGGTAAGGTGATCAAAAAAAACACTTCTTTATATATCAAATTGAGCTGATCCTCGCTGTATATGAAGCAATTTATGCAGCTGCAAATTGAAAGACTCAGAAAAATTGGGAAGTCTTGAACGGGATTTGAACCTGTGCCCTGGAGATTCCTTGCATAAGTTGTTTCATATACTGCGAGGATCAGCTCAATTTGATACATTACAACTGCAGTACAAATATATATATTTCATATATTCTCATACACATAAAAACTTCTTTCTTATCATACACCCTATTATAACCAAAAATAACTCCATTCATACGATCATGTAGTTTGAGAAGCATAATTCAATTATATGACTCTAGTCACTGAAGGCAACTTGTGATTACTGGTTGGAGCTATTATTTTGTACATTATGCACTCTGCTAATAAATATTAACCTCCATTAAGAGTTATTTTGATTTACAACATATCTGCCTGTATTTATTATATTGCACATAACATTTGTGCAAGCAGGCCTTACTTTAAAGTAATTTTACTTGGCCCATGAAAAAAAGCATAATACAGTAGACATTGCGACACTTATTCCATTGCTTTCTGTTGTTTTACTTTTACTCTTAGTCACTAATTATACAAACTTGTATCACGGGTCAAGTAAAATCTCCCTATCCCATAACAAATTATCAGCAGATACTTTTCAGCTCATAAGCATTCCCGATGATATGTAGCCTGCATAACGGCCCAAAATTTCCCAATTTGGGCTGCTACGCAGGCTAGATGATAGGTGACAAAATATATTTCTATGATGAAATTAAAACCTTTTTTGAGGTGTCTGTCTTAGTAGCTTGCATTTTAGATAAATTTCAACAATAATTATTTGTAGTTGCTGAATTCTGTTGAAACATACTTAATCAAAAACAGCCCAAGTGTCCCCTAGGCTGTACCCCACTAGTAACTTCTTTTCCCAACACAAAAATATCCAAACAAAAAATTATCTACAAAATTATTAATAGATAATATTGTAAATGTTATTAGAATGCTTGTACCCCAACCCGAACTTCCACTGACAAATAAATCTCCAAACGTCTCAATGCTTTATCACATCATATTACAGTGCAAATACACTAACCAAGGCAAYCCAGACAAAATTCCATACAAATTAGCCAATCACGATAGAGTATTTAAACAATATGATCTGCACAAATTTTTTCTTTTAAAGACATAATACTTTGTACATGTGTGACCCTTGTGACTGTATGATCAGGAGTGAATAAGAAACAGTTTAAACTCTGATCAAGATGCTAAACTGATGCCATCCAGTCATATTCAGCAAAAACATGATTTGTGAATTTGATTTGTTTGGGTGGCCTTGGTTTATGCAGTCACACTGTAATGGCATTATTTTGATATCATGAATCTCGACCACTAATAATACTTAATATTTCTTATTTCTCTTACAGTATTATCTTATCAAGATGAAAGGAAGAAGCTTAGTTCAAGATTTTCTGGCATGAGCTTGAGATCTGCTGGTAGCCTGCACAAGCCTGTGAATAAAACAGAACACTGTGAGTAATACACTAGGGAAAATGGTAGCAAATGAAGGCCTATTATTCCCTTTTTAACTTGTGGATATGCAAAATGTAGAAACGAGTGATGGTGAGTGATATGCACACTAAATTAAGTTATTAGAGATACTTATTAAACTCATTAATAATTTATGAGGAAAACACAACAGAAATCATGACCGTGAAGAGTTTTGTAAATCAGATACAGAATCCTGTTCATTTGCATAAACCTTAAGATGGATTTTCTTGGCCAGATTCACTTTTATCTTGAAAATTTTAGCGAAACACAAAGGAACTAACCTAGACATTTGATAAGTAATATACAGTATTCGTGTCCGTGTTGTATCCAATATACAAACTCTTGGCTATGCCTCAAGTTTGTATATCGGATACAACACGGCCACTCACACTGTATATATTACATACATGATTAGGAGTGCATTTGCATTATGGTATTTAAAGAGTTGAGATTTTTGCATAAGGTAGCATATATATTTTTAATATAAGGTAGCATATTTAATATATGAAAAACATTGATCTTAATAAATTTGTTTTTATACCAATGCCTAATTATTTGTTTCAGTGCCTCGACTCAGTTCAGTTGCTTCCTCGAGAAAATCTGTAATGGAGCAACCCAAACCAAACTTGCCGAAGGTAAATGGATTTACCAGTGAAACGTATAGCTAAAGAGTTATCGCTTCCAGTATACAGTCAACTCTCGCCTCGCAGACACCCCCATATTACAGACGCCTTGCTTATTTTGGACAGTCGCAAAATTCCTGGTGCAAAATACTCTCAAAGAGATGATCAGAATACTCCTTTTTACTGTTCCATTCAGTGACCACGAATAATAGTTCCTAGCAGAGGCTGGAGTTACAGCGCATGATAAACTGTAGTTTGTATGGAACTGTAAAATGGAGTATTAGCTTTGGATTTATTGTGATGCTTCCTAGCTATTGAATGGACACCAAGTGATGTTCCCAATGGTGTCTTCCGTAACAAGTGTTGCCGGTATTAAACAATTTTATATGACAACACAAAACAAGCATTTCATTTATAATCCAGAGGTTTTACAAATGTTTTGTAGGTTCCTTTTCTTGCTGCTCTTCCGTTCATTGTACTTCTGTTTTTATTTTTTAACAGTTGACTACAGAAGGGGATGTTTTAGAAGGGCTAGAAAAGGAAGAAGCCATGTCCCCACAAGGTAATGGCAGTAATTTGAAGGATTTTTGGTTAATAAATACACTATAGTTCTAAATAATGAACAGGTCATCTATTTTTTAAGGCATCCAATGGACTAAAGTTTCATAATGATGAAGAAATAGAAAACGTGCGCATGTGCTGTGTGCAGTTAAAAAACACACAGGGACTGGCAGAATTAGAAGAAGCACGACACGTAGTGGAGTGCTTCTGGACACTTCTTGAGTTTTCTGCCAATCCCCAAGTGCTTTATGACTGCACACAGCACAGCAAGCAAGTTTTTTATTTCTTTTATAAAATGTAAAGGGCACATGTGTGCTGTGCACTATCATAAAGCACGCACTCTTAACCAATCAGAATGCAAGATTTATAACAGTTATTTTATAACATTATTTCTTTTCAACAATTGTAGGACGCAAAGTCATCAGGAAGATTCTGAATGAGGCTGATAAAGGTGCTGGAAGAACTTCTGTAAGTTAAGTTAGAAGTAAAAATACCTCTTTCCCTCCAAATCAATGTTGGCCATTTTTTTTTGGTTTCTACTGGCCCTCCGACACTGGATAGGAAGGGGGGAGGGGAAGACAGTTGAAAACGAGAGGCACACAATTGGACATTCATACTTTTTAAACACTTGTGCTTGTAATATTTCATTTTGTACAAGATTGTTAGAGTATTTGAAAGTCATTTCATAGAACTTGTGAACAAATTTACACCAATTCATTTTTTCAGCTTTCCCAGAAAGCAATAAGCTCTAATGTAATGGATGCTGTTGACAAATGGTTGGTTACTGCTACTGATAAGGGTAAGTACTACATAGCAGGAACCAAGGAGACAGGAAGGCTGGGGGTGCTATAGTCACCCCCCTCCCCATACATACTAGTCTTATATTTTCCAATCTTAACCCCCACATTTTCCCATACTTTTATATTTTTCAGTTTTATAGCTCCAGTTTTTCCCATTTTTAGGGTGGTCCGCGGTCCTTGTACAAACATATTGCTTTCTTTTAATCTATCAGTTTTCTCTGTAATCACAGAGTGGGACAATCACGAACAGAACCCTCAGATCCATGCTAGGTGAAAGCCCAAGATTGAATTGGAATTTAGGAGTTGGTTTTTGCGGAGGGAGGAAAACCGGAGAACCCAGAAAACCCTTGAAGCACAGGAGAGAACCAACAAACAACTGAACTAACATACAACACCAAGCTYGTAGGGAGTAATCACCCAATACACTATGAGAAGACAGACCACTGAATATCTATCACCTCACATAATTATTATGAAATACGACTGTGTTCACAGTCACTTATTTATTTTCATTTTAGAACGTGAAGTAGCTCTCAAATTCTTCTCCACTTTGGCTGGCGCAAAGGCAGAGTTTCTTAAAGATCCTTCACAGAGATACCACACCCATACTGGTAACAACTGTCAGTACTGTGACGGCAAGAGGATTGATGAAGCACTTCAAACCCTTGCTAGGTAAGGCAGCAAATTCTTAGGGCTAAAAGTTATGCCTTGTCAGTGGTTAGAACAATGACTGGCCATATTGGACTAGGTAATCAACATTCAACCCGTCAATGTTCCTGGCTAGGCATTGTCCATTAACTGGCAATATTATTTTTAAACCTGATTTTCAAAACTATACCTCTTAGTTATAAGTGCATAGTGTTAGAACACTTGCTTCTACTCTGTATTCCAAGATTCAAGTTGCCTCACTTGATTTTGATATTTTAAATAATGCAGGAATCTGTCAGGTTGTTATCTCAGAAAGATCTAACTACAATTTTTTTGATTAAGTAAAAACACAATGCACAAAAATGGTTCAAAAAATCTGTGACTATTCAATACCGACTGCAGTAACAAACTTATTTTTTCCTTAACAGAGGAGACAGTATTGTTATCAGAGGTAAGCATGCCTACAACCCCAAAAGAGAACCAAACTTGGGTCACCATTCTTACTACCACCTAGCCAAGCACAGGTTACCCACTAGGGTGCGTCGGGAGTACCAGACGTGGCATCATCTACCAGTGTATGACTACTCTGACGGAGTGCCCAATAATAGTTCCATGTTTACTCAGCCTCATAAGCCAATTGGAAGGCACTTTAGCATTCATCCTGAGTGGGGCCTTCATGCCCGCATTAAACATGGTGCTTTTTGAGTTGGTGAAAGTGTAATTTAAGGTAGTTTGTGGTGTTAATAACTAAATACTAAGTAAATATTGTCAAAAAAATTTAGAATGTGATTGTTAATGAGTTTCACTATTTTTATTAAAATATGTTCAATAGTAAAAGATCGATCCTTCCATGTTTATATTGACCATTTTATTTCAAGGCTTTGGGTGACTTACCTCAGGGCTTAACAAAAACAGCTGTTCAAGGGACAATGTGTGGCCAGAATTTGAGCTTGTCTAGTAAAATCTTTGCCTCACTGGTCGTTTTGACCAGTATGATTGAGTCAGGAATGATGTAAGACTTCATTTGGCCTGTCATCCTGACCTAAGTCTGACCAGCCATTACTAAACAGTATTTTTAGCCATGAGACTAGAAAGTCAATAAGAATATATACCATCTTTTACCTAACTATGTGCCAGCGAAAAAACTTGGAACAAAAGACAGATCTTTTACTCTTCAAATAATGATACTGAATTAAGAAAACTCAAAAAGTTGTCTATTCACAAGATAATTAACCTGTCTATCAAAATCATTGTAATAGAACTTAGCCGGAGGCATAACACATAACTAATAGACCCTTTTATAATAACTATTTTTTTAAAAAGACATTGTATACAATACTATTTCAATCTAACTGTTGCTATTTATTAAATGGATTGATTTGAGGTTTGAATAAAATTAGTGATCCAAGAATTTATTTTTAATTTAGACAAGCAAATAGTGCCTAAAAGAATGAATTTTGACTGAATTAAAGTTTAAAAAAGTACATTTGAAGTCTTCTTGGTGATATTAACTGTAAAGGTGATACTTGACCTTTTATGCTTTCAATGTGGGGCTTTGACAAGCAACGAGTGCCAAAAAGAATGTATTTTGACTGAATTAAAGTTAAACAAAATGCATTTGAATTATTCTTCTTGATTCATATTTAGTGGTTTATGAATTATTCTGCTCAGAGGCTTCTCACTTCAATGTGGGTCGATCAACAGACATCCAGACATCCAGCCAGATAAATCAGGCTGGTACAAAAAACAAATTAGCAAACATCAAATAAAAACGATTATATACAATGATTGTATTAAGCAGTTGCACAGTCCTCTTTAACTCTGACGAAGGACTAGCATCCGAAACGTCAGTTTTTCCATCTTTTCACGGTGTATAATTTACCCTTTTATCATTACTGAATACACAGTTATATATTAACTTACCCTGCATCAATCATTGATATCAAGACCAAACTCCTCATACATTTGCTTTGTTGTTTTTCCTTTTATTTCAGCTAAAGATTAAATGAGATAATAAATGAATCACAGGAATAATTGGAAAACTGGGATAAAGATTTGATAATTACTGACGAGGGAGAAATTTGATGCATAAGTTAGTAATTTCAAAACTTCTAATATTAAGAATGCTTAGTACTTCCTTCGCAGCTTATAAATAAAGTTTGATCAATACTGTTATTACAGAAGATCCCTAGCATAGCATTACTTTGTAGAGACTACAAAATGGCTAAAAAATGTCTTTCCATGTGCAAATGCCAAATGCCTCTTCGACCCATATTCTTTACCATGGATGACATTGCCACATGCGGATAAGTAACGTACTAGAAACTCAGTTAAGCAGCAGTTTAGGCCTAGGGCAAACGTCGAACTTTCCATGCACCGAACTCATTAAAAACAATGGATATCAGGTGATAATGAAGTGGCATTTTTTGATGTAATTAAGTTCGGAGCATGGAAAGTTCGACGTTTACCCTAGGCCTTTGAGCAGCCATTACTTTTAGCATTGCTGCAATTACAGGCACATTACACAGTTCTTACCTAGTCTGCCAAGAATAAGTTGACCAGCATCTTTGATATCATTGTATTCATGTAGTTTGTCTATGTGATCTTGTAGTTCACTAACATCATACCTAAAGATTAAAAAAATAAAATGTCTGGTCAAAAAGACATTACACATCATTCAACAAGGACCATGAAGCACCCTAGAATGTGGGTGGGAGGGGTGGGTCAGATTGGAAAATATAAATTCTCTGGCTTAACCTACCATTCATACCTAAAGATAAAATAATGTCTGGTAAAAAACATACGCATTTATCATTCAACAAGGACCATGAAGCAAATATAATATAAAAAATATAAATTCTCTGGCTTAAACTACTATTGATAGCTTAGCAATTTGTAAATTCTCTGGCTTAAACTACTATTGATAGCTTAGCAATTTGTACAATGTTCACTTATAATCTTCAGCTATTTCAAGACCTTCTTCTATCATTTGAAAACTTAATCAAACCCCTGCTATAGACCTCCTAGCCTCTCTCCTCTGTGGTCCCTGCTCAATCACAAGATGATATACTTATACTACAATACCCAGTTAAAATCCAGAATACAATTAATAGATCTTTTCCGAATTCGTTTGGATGACCACAAAACAATGGTTTGAAGTTGAGACTGAACTTGATTCTTTTATTCATCAAGTTCAACCTCGACTTAAAACCATTGTTTCGTGACCAGTCAAGCGAATCCAGGATAGGTCTATTGTAATTTCAGAGTTTTTGCTTACTCTTTTTGCAATTCAGCAATTTCTTCCTCTATAGATTTTATCTTCTCTTTTATGGATTTCTTTTCTTCTTCAGGATTCAGGGGAGGTGGTGAAGATTCAGTTTGTTTTGGTCGGAACTTAAAATTAAAGAGAAAAAGAAAATATTAATGTAATTGCACTTCCAAATTACTTGGATCACATAACTTGTGCATTTCCCATTAGGTCATGTGATAAACTGGCCAGGTTTAATTTGCTATGCATCACATTCTGGGAATAGGACGTTTGCATGATGGCGTCATTGACCTCTACCACCAGACTTTTTTGCACACACTTTCTTTTTTTCAGTTCATTAGCAACCATTGTCTAACTATTAAAAAGAAAATCTGCATAGCATCTTGGTAGTGGGAGTCAAATGACGCCATCATGCAAACATTGTATTGTGGGGTTATTTTTTAGAAATCCACTGATTCAGTTCATACTAGCATTTGTTTTAGGTCTTCATAAAATTAAAATGTTTGGCTGTTTCATGCCAGAATGCACAAGCAACTGAAAGAATCATGAGAATCATTGGGGAGAATCTTACGCACTGGGGACTTGAAAGCCTGTCTCAGCTTTGTGCTTGTCCTGCAAAATAGATTCAATAAATGTTAGTTAAACTAACAGCCGAGCTGTGCACTATGCAATGAGAAGGACATTAGGAGTATAGACCCCTTGCACTGAGCCCTGAGAGGAATTGTTCTTGGGGACAAAGCAATATCTTTTTTATGCAAACAAAAAACCTTTGTTATGTCCCCCAGAATAAATYTTCAGGACTCAGTGCAAGGGTCTATAGACCCCTTGCAGCAATTTGGAATGCAGCTCAATCTGGGAGACAAAAGCGATAGGTTCCACTTCTCAGGAGATTGGAAATCTTTTGTTTTGTCCCCCAGATGGAGCTGCTTTGACGTCACATGCAAGGGGTCTATACTGCTAGGAGTGTATACCCTATCATATAAATTAACTATAAATGGACATCCATAGAAAGATACAGGACAAACACAGCATGCAGACGACATTGTAAAACTCTAGTGGACTAAAATGCATGAGACCAAAAGTAGGGTGGCTGAGGCTTGAAATCTAGTAGATATGGAGCAAAAAGCATGGAAGATAAAGGAAATTTCCTACAAAAAGCTTTGTAATATCGACATACCTCATGCCAGACCTTGGTGTTCTCAATAACTTAACATGTGGACTTCTTGGTGAAGCATTAGCACCACTTTCTTCAGGACTTGACTGCTGATTTGTACTACTTCTCGCACGAGAATCCGTCATTTCAAAGACAGCTTTTGAGAGTCTTCACTCTTTTTCCAGTGATAATGAGCATATTTTAAAATTTAGTACTGAATAAACGCAAAGTTTTGCAATATTTTTCTTCAGCCTGGCCCACAAAAGATGGCAGCTTTCGGTTTAAACCTTCTGGTAAAGCAAATAATTCCTAATTCTGAAGTTTAGAAACCAAAAGGCGCGACTCAAAATGATTCTCCGCAACAAGTGGATACTACATACGTATGGCTCAAAAATTAGGAGTAAATTTAGCGTTATTTTTTCAGTCSGAAGTATTTGTTGAATGAAGGAAAAAGTTTCTGGAATCGTTCTCTCAACGAATTTACCGCGTGAATTTGACTTAATAAAACACTCCCTTTGATTGGACAAAACTCTTGAATTTGAACCAATCGCAAGTTGTTTTGAAAGAAGGCTCTAACCATGACGCAGTGGGATTAAAGATAGACGTTCTCTTATTGGGCAAATTTTTGAATGCTCAACCAATCATTATGTTTGTTTTAGTAATGCAGCTTCAGGCAGCCACGTTCAGCGGTATTCCTAGTACTGTCAGGCGTAATATTGTTTGGATTTGCTATGTAACTATGGTAACTATCAAGCGGTTAAAATAGAACTCCATCTTGGAAGGAGAAGTATTTTGAGGGAACCTTTCAAAGTGGAAAGAAAAATATAGAGTTTCTCACTAAAATTAAAAAAGAGAGATATAAGTATACTGTAAGATGTTGCACGAAGGTGGTACAACCCGAATTACGGATGAAATCGACGAACTTCGCCGAAAACTTGCCTTGTTGGGTAAGAGAATTTCTTTAGGAAATTCTAGCTTTTTATTTAAGACGTTTACCATGTTAAATGTTTAAATTATGCTGTATCGAATACGGAAAACTCTTAAAATCTTATGTCAGTATATTTGTAAAGCATATTCGAATTCATTTTGATGATTTTTGCCATGATTTTTTGGAAATGAGAATAACACTAGTAGACTGTGATGAGTGTTAGTGATGGATGGTTTATTTGTTTACAGATGGCGACAGAAAGGCCTACTACGAGAGCTCGCAATGGACTATGAAGAAAAACAAAGAAAACATACAGAAACTTAGAAAGAAAAACAAGGATTTGAGGCTGGACTTGGCCAAGAAAAAAGCGGTAAGTATCTTAAAGAGGTACTATTATAAATTATTTTTGTGATGTACATAAATTTTATATTATTTGAAAGGATTCAAATTTGTAAGCTTTATTACATCGACCTCACTTTTTACATTTACTTTTCTTAAAGGGAGACGAAAAAGTTATTGATGATGCTTTTAAGGCAAGAGATCCTCAGAGACACTGTGCCATGCGTGGAATGTCTGGAAGAGTAAGTCAAAATATGGTTTAAAATTCATATAATCATAACAAAGTAGTTTTTGTGTCATTGTTAAAAGGCAAGGCACAAGGTTCAACCATGGTACAGAATTGATGATAATGGTTTAGCCAATGGCAAGTTGGAAGATTCCTAAAAATGCTTGGAAATGTCATCGTCATAGTCACAGCAGTTACATGTCTGTATACCTTAAGTTTTTCAAAGTCATACAAAATCTACTTTCTTTACATATATGTATATACATAAAGTAAATGTGTAAATGCATGCATGTACATAAAATGCATGTAGATTGTACTGCATTTTTATAGATTGTAAATTGCACATCTTTCCAAATTTTAATGATATCTATATAATAAAACATAAATAATTTTTAAAGCATATTCATTTATTGCTCTCTAACCCAGGCTGCAATCAGCAAGCTTGACCAGCAAGTATGTGAAGGTATAAAGAAACTTAATGCTCTTAAACATACAAGGACCACTAAAGAGAAGAAGCTATTTGAGCTCCAGACAGAGTATGACCAGATGGTAAAGGATGCCGAGGAAGCTGTGAATACAGATGCTGGTGAATCAGCTGATGCTCAGGTAAAGCATAAAGCTTTAGGACTTAACTCTCACTTAGAAATATGCCRTCTTCTAGAAACAGTTTGCTGTCTGATATAAAATTGTTTTATTAGTCAGAGTAGAACTTAAGTCAGTAATCCTCATTCTATGATGAAATTTGAATTTAGAAGTCAATTTTTTTTAGAGGGATGAAAACTTGGAGAGATCAAAAAACGAAAAACAAAATAAAACAAAAAAAAAGCACTTCAAGCACAGTCCAAACACACAATTTTACTCACATATTGTGTCTGCATAGAGATCAAACCCATGTCCACAGCAGTGAGAGACGCTGCATTAACACTACAATTATGCTAGAATTTTGCAATTCAAAAAATATATTAATGAGGTGCAATCGAATTATACTTTATTCTATTTGCATTATGTATTGTTAGAAACTTCGCATGGTGGAAAACAGCCTTGATAAAATGAACCTCAAGTTGAGTGAAGCAAAGAGGATCAGAACCACATATGACCAAATCTTCGAATGCCTAAAAGAAGAGTGTTTGTCTTGGCCAAATAAGCTTGACCAAAAGGAAGCAGAGCTAAAAGCGGCCATGGATGAACTGGAAGAACTGAAAGCCAGTAATAATGATGCTCAGCTAGCTAGAGAAGCTGCAAAGGCAGAGCTGGCTAAGCTTGAGCAGTCGGTTTATGAAGCCAAGAAAGAAAGGGAAGCTGCTTTGGCTGAGTACAAGAAACAGGCTGAAGAGAAGAAAGAACAAGCTGAGAAAGTTGAAAAGAGGGTGAGATACATGCATTTATCCTGTCAGCATAGCAATAAACAATTTTGTTTACTAACTTGCTATCTTTGTTGTTCAGCTTCAAAGAACGTCACTACAACAAGATGATCTGAATGGTAAGTTAATGTAGCCATGAATCACATTTAAAATAATAAATTCACTTAATCAGACCTTGAAGGCTTAGTAGATTCACCATCCAAATACTGTCCTAAGAAAAACATAATGACATCTTTATGCTTTAAAAAAATTCCAAGCGCATGAACATAAAGTGACTTAATAAATATATTGATTTTTCTAGATCAAAGGGCAGCATTATCTGGTGAGGAGCAGGAGCGTAAGATAACAACGTATGAAGAGGCAATGAATAAGATCAAAGATGCCACAGGTGTGTCTGACATCAAGGAGGTTGTACAGAGATTCCTTGCTCAAGGTGACACACAGAAACACTTAATGCAGCTGAAGTCTGACAATGAAAAAATGCTTGTCAGACTTAAAGAGGAAAAGGTAAATACTGATGCTGTTGTCATAGTAACCATTATGATCTAGAGATATAGAATAACGAAGATTAGACATCGTAATTTATCTTGATTGATTAGCATGGCAAACTGTAACCTGCAAGGAAATATACCTTACAGGGCACGAAATTAACTCTCATGAACTCACAAAATGTGGGTGAAATTTTGTATTTAGTGAGTGACAAAATTTTAACTAGCTAAGTTTTGCGAGTGTGACCACAGTCCAGAAATTGAAGGACTGAAAAAATTTAGAACCCGCATGAAGTAAAAGCTTGTTATTCGCTGCGTCCAATCGCTAGTGACTGATCACTGAAATTCTTGCTATTGAAAACAAAACTGACTAGCAAGGTTTTCTAGTGGGTTTAAAAGTTAATTTCGTGCCCAGCCTTGCTTCAAACTCAGTTTTGCATAGGAAGTAATAATCAAGCCAATTAGCATATAAGTGGTAATTAACCTTTGAAATTGTTTGATTTCTAATGAAGATTCTGAATTTTTTATACTTTTACTTGCTAGGAAAAACAAAGAATTGAGTATGAAGAAATGAAGTATTCTGGAGAAGCACGTTTATCAAGGTAAATTCTTTATGAATAAACAGGGATGGCGGAACGGGGGGGNCCCCCATTTTTTGTGAAATTTTAATACATTTTCACTAAACTCAGCCCCCCACTTGCCATACAATGTCACTATTGAGCCCCCCCCCCAATCAAAAAACTGCTCCGCCGTCCCTGATAAAAAGTGCATTTACATGATTGTACTGTGAATAGATTTAGGGGTCTGCAAACCAGAGTTGCAAGAAATGAAGAGAGTTCCGGTAACATAAAATTATATTATACATTTATCTTACAGTGGACAAAGAATGCTCGAAGAATTCCAGCAACGTCTTGAAGAGGAGCTGGCAAAATGTGGCGAGTCCGAGAAGAGACAGATTCATGTCAGTCGCACACTTGTCAATGTCAAGGCTGGTATAGAGCATCTTGCTGATAAGTTACAACATCTTAAAGCTGTAAGTAGTCTGGACTAACAATATTCACGACAGCAATGTCAAATATTATGTTGCTGCTGGGATGGTTACAGCTCTAAATTACACAGGAAACCCAACTTTCTTTTGATTTATTTTTTTGAAAAGGTAACTTTGCTCTTTATGGGTTTCCTGTTGTGCTTTGAGATTGGCTCCCTGTGGCTTGATGGTTTTGATGGGTTTAATCGCCTATCAATATACAGCACAGAACTGATTACAGCTTATATAAGTTAAACCAATCAAACTGATCTCAAACCAGAGTCAATCACAATCCACAGGAAACCCATAAAATAACAAAATTTTGCCTTTCTAGAGGCTGGTTTAGACGGTATGATTTTCGCCTACAACTATTGTATGCAACACGCTTGCGCCATCCTACAACTCGAGTTGTAGCATGTAAATCAAGCCTACAACTCGCCTACAACATACATGACTGTGTCATATATGATAGTTGTAGACGAAAATTGTACAGTCTAAACCGGCCTTAAAAGAATCAATCAAAGGAAAGCCACGTATCCTTTGCCTATAAATACCTGTATAATGGAAGGGATTCATCATTCTGTAGTATTTTACTTGTGCAAGAATACAGTTGTTAACCAAAGAATTCTATTTCTCCTTACTTTTTGACAGCCTAAAGGCCAAGTTCCTCAAGCTCAGCTCTCTCCAACCTCTGATGAATACATTCTTGATCTGTTGGGTACATGTGAACAGAAACTCTTGAAGCTAACAGATGAGTTGGGTGGCAAAGACATTGCAGATGTTATGAAGGAGATGGAAGACTTAGAGGTAGGAAAAATTATGACATTAATATCAAAACCATTAATATGGGCCAGTAATTTGTGCGGTAAAAAATTGATTAAGCCTGAGCCAGTTAAAGTGAATAAAGGATTGCAGAAAAAAAATGTAATAAAGGTTTATACCTGGAATTTCCAGCGGTCACTTTATAATACAGTCAGTATCAAAAATAAACATTAAAATTAGTTAAGTGAGATCAATTATACTTATATTTAGTACATTATTTAGATGGAGCTGTAAATTAATGATTTGAGTTTTCAATAGTTCCGATCAAGTATGGAGGGTAAGCTTCCTCAATACAATACCCGTGTCAAATTACCTGTGGTTACTGAAAGAATGACAACGTATGAAGGTAAGAAAAAAAAATTGTCATACTCTGATAGCTCTACTGATGACTGCTGTTCACCTTAAATTGAATTGGTTATAAATCAAATGAAATTTGAAACTCTATAATAGACAAAGTCAGGATTGTTGTTTTATCAAAAGTGGATCTGGTAATCCAATGCATTAACACATACATTAACTTTCTTTGTCAAAATAAAATTATTGATTATCTCCCTTAAACTTTATTTGGACCCTCTCCCCACGGTTATGGAAACAGCTACAATTCAGCTCTCTTAATGATTACCTTCGGAAAATTTGAGTTATTTTTTTTYTCTTTCCAATTGTAGATGATGAAGAAAGTGGTGAAGATGAAGATGTTCTTTCAAGAAACGCAATCAAAAGATACTCTCAACAACTCGTAGACTCGAAAACCAAAAAACATAAAGCAAGAAAATCAAAGAGAAAAACAAAACAGTAAAATGAATATGACTTTTAGAGATGTAATTTTACATGACGTCCTTTTTAATGAGTTATGTAATCAAGTGTACATATCAATTGTCCTCAAGGTTTTACTATTTGGTGTTGACTAACCATTTTAAGTGTCCTTAATAAATTGAATAACGATTCTACCTATTGAAATCACTGTCTTTTGAAAGGAGTGACTTTACCTTTAATTTAAACCAGTATTTTAAATAAACATGTGAACATGCAATTCAAATTAGTTATTTTACTCCCTTTATTTAATCTAGCCCGATGTACTCTGCATAGGGGCAATACTTTTTCTGCTGCTAGCCATTTCGAACTTCCTGGGTGTGGCATTTCAGACTAAAGGAATCCAGCCAGCTATCAACTTTGTAAAATACATCATTCTAGACTACATTGCTTCCATCATTTTTTCATATTTTTCAACAATCTGTTTCATTTCAACTTGACTTTTCTTGCCATTTCTTATGTCAGCTATAATTTTTCGTACTTCCTCCCTCTCTTCTGGTTGTGCCTTTTCAAGGTATGTTTCCAATGGTTCAATGCCCAATTCAATAGTTTTTTGGAAAGCTTCAGCTTTTGATGAAGCCATCTTGATTGCAATTGTGTATCTGGCACCTTTTATAGGAACATATTAATAGTTTTTAACATTATTAGGAAGCATTGATGTTTTATGACAGTGCTTAATAATTAGACCCCCTGTACTAAATCCCTACCTCGGCCCGGTTGTACGAAGGGCAGATAGCACTATCCAATGGATAAATCCACCCTTTGTACAACCAAGCCCTGGGTTTTAAAACAAATAAAAATATTTAACTCCCAAAAAAGTTTTCATTCCTCAAGGGAAAGGAAATTAGAGCAAAAAATAAACCTTTTCTGAGATTACAAACATCAGGTGCATGGTGTTCTAGTCCCTCTGTACACACATATATCTGCTATTTCATGTCAAAAATACGACAGTTTTCTTTGCTGATAGAGACAAAAGTAACAACTTTTGATCAGCAATCAAATAAATAATTAGAGTACTTAGAGGAACTATACAGGGCCTGGTTGAATGATGGATGGATAGTGCTATCTGAAGAATAAATCCTTATCCAGTAAACAAATTATAACAGTATTGTTTATCTACTGGATAAGGAATTATCCGTTGAATAGTACTATCCAACCTACATACAACGGGGCCCAGTAGTCTACTGCAGCAGCAATTTAACTTTATATTAATTTGTTATATTTTTTTTTACTAGTACATAACATTTTGACAGAAGTAGTAAATATAACTGGAAATTCTGCGAAAAGTTAATGCAAGGTTCGTTTGTGTGTGGGTGGGGAGGGGGAAGTAGATATGGGAAGTAAAAATAAATAAATATGAAAACAGATAGTAGTATACATACCATGGTATAATGGTGTTGGAGGTCTTGCACTATGTGGTATTGTACCATGGAATATTGCAACTCTTCCATATTTTGGCTTAATAGCAAACACCATCTCATTCCTAACCTTAGGCTGCTCACTCCCGTAGTTAAAGAAAACTGTCTCTCCAAGATCATTATTTGTCCAGTTTTTATTCAGATAAATCAAGATGGTATATTCTTCCTGGTCCGGCGCGCAATCAAGATGGATCTTTGTGGTATCATGACTCCGAATATTATTACATCCCACGTCATAAGGGTAAAACTGATCTTTYTTAGATGTATAATTTACTATGGCTTGAACGTATTTCCACAGTGGAGACTCAGTTACAGCCTCTGATTCAAGGGCCAAAATCCATTGAACATTGTCAGTGCTGTCTGGTGAAGGGGGGTCATTACCATAACTCCCATTTTTGATGAACTCAGCAAAGAAATCAAGTAAATTTTTCGGAATTATGTCGTCAAATACAATAATTGGATGGCCTTTTGTCGTTCTAAATTGTCTGGTGACATGCTTTTCGACATCTAAAGTCGTTAAATCAGATGTATCAATGAGTGATGCGATTAACTCGCGGGAGGAGGTGTATCGTTGTTTTAGGGTTGGCTGTGGGGGGAACTCCAGCTTTGCCACTGAGGTGTCACTTGACATTAAAACGCGTATTGTTAAAGTATGAAACCTTTCTTTACAGTCCATTGATGGTGGCTTGATRACATAACTGTAGCCACAATCGAATAAAACCACCCTGCCATTCCTCGGATGAATGCTTTTCAAGATCTCACCATCGTCATCATAAACGACCAACTCACCGTACGAATTTTTATCCCACTTTCTTAACATAGCGAAAATTACCACTACGAATCCCTCCTCTTGGCTGGATCCCGTTTTAGARCAAGAATTSGMAGTTAAAGTATTATCTCCACGTGCRGAAATTTCAGCACTTACTTCCCGAACATGAAGAAAATCTGCTGTWACACCAATCTCCTGAGCAAGYCGTTGTTGAATTCTGTTCCAAATAGGTTTTTCAGAGAAAGAAATCGGGTCATATTTCGTCGTCCAGTAATGAGTTTTCCCGAGACTTATACCAGAATTGTTCGAGGTGCTGGGAGAAACACTGTTGAAGTACCATTCAGTTTGGTCGGAGCTCAGAAGAATKTCGATGGACCTCAAATCCTTTGAAGTACAAATGTCATCCCATACGACAACATCTAAGATTCTTCCGTGGTTAARGGGGGTGATATTAAAGAATACTATAAAGAGTAAACAGAATTTAGGTAGAATGATCTCCATTATGGGGCTTGCAGATAAAAAGTAAAATTTCTTGATTTAACATGTTTAAAACTTCGCAAATAAGTCCCCATAAGTGCACACTTGACCTTAATCCACAGGAAGCCCATCTAGAGGATAGCCTGCCTGCAGCCCAGACGTTCGGCTGCACGAACGGGACRTAAGGCTAGGAGATTGAAGGTGAGGGAGGAACTTCAGTGGTCATGACCTTAGCCCTGTGTCTAGTCTCCTACCTGGTTTCCTAAGCAGCCACTATTAGTGTCGTCACGCAACCGGGGAGCTAACGATTATATATGCTTCTACAAAATCAAGAGTTTGTAATGTAGTTATGACCTCTTGTTTCAAACTACTGAATGTTTTTTTCCTGTACGTTTATTKTATTTCATTAAATTTCTAGTTGTTTAACTATGAAAACTACTGTACTATACTATATGATTCCTTCCACCTTACACATATGTAAATATTACTCACTTTCGTTTTAAGGGTGCAAGAGCTTGTTTAACCTCTGAGGTTGTTCTCTTGCACCCCCCACAATATTTATAACTTATTCAATTTATCCATGTATATGTTTCGTGGAAATAAAAACTGTTGTAACTGTTGTCACAGGAAAAAAAACCGGATTCCCAAATTGGGAATTTGTTGGGAATTTCCTTGAATTCCCATCCAATTCCCAGAGAGAACGAAATTGGGAACGTGGCACTGATTCCCAATGTTAGTTTGCTGGGAATTTTGTTTTTCTGTTGGGTATTAGAAGGAAATTCCCAACAATAAATCCCAACGTTGGTGTTCGAATTGGGAATTCAAGGAAATTCCCCCAATTTGGGAATCCGGTTTTTTTTCCTGTGTGTATCATGCGGTTTGTTTAGCTTTGAAACGAGGGACCTCGGAGATGCGCATATGCCGAGTGACCTGGTGCCTAGTCCAAGGAGGKCAGTCGGGAAGACAAGATGGCGGACCCTCTGTCTTTACTGCGCCAGTTTAACATCAACAAAAAAGAGATCCAGGAAATAGAAGATGAAGTCATATTCGACGAATTCTCCTTCCCAAAGACTGCTAAGACTAATTATGTCATCATCAAGTGAGTCAAATGTGTCTTTGTCTTGAAATTTTATCGGGTTTTTGACTCTAAAAACGTGTTTACAAATATCSAAAAAAGATTTTGGCTAGAAAGAAATATATCTTTGATCTAGTCTCTCAATTCCTTTTGATCTTATTGTAGTGTTAGTTAGTTTRAATATAATGACCGCCATATTTAAGTGTTGGTATTCTCGTTAAAGGTCACAGCCAAAAGAGTATTACACATTGGAATCGTTGCTGTTTCTTCTAAAGAATGTTCATCTGTCTCATCCAAACTATGTCCARCGTGCTGTGGTAAGAACTGTTAATTCCTTCAGGTTATGAAAACTGGCTATAATCTAGCGTTTTAGTCGTTGGAATAATTATTATACCAATTATGTATATATATTAACTAGAGTGACAATAAAATTCTGATTCAGATTTTGTAATATTTCGGTTTAGTGTGTTTAATAAGTTATGCATTGATTTTCAAATATTGATGTAAATAACTCTCTCAGGTGGAGTTTAGTACTATTRGCTTTCATTACGAAACCTAATCAGCTAAATTACAATTAGATCTGTGAGAAAGCTGAGCTTGCTCTGACTTTGATTAGCCAGAGGTTATTCCAGGGTTCAATAGAAATTGGTTTYGTTAAAAATATAATATAATAATATTTTATCATTATCATTGTTATTTCCTTAAATGTTACTAAAATCTTGTCTATTGCTTTCTTTTTCTTTTAGGGTGCAAAGATTCCAGTTGTCAGGCTGCCAGATAGAAGGGTAATCTTATTTTTTATGACATTTCTGTGTTAAGATACATCTTCATATAAGTAAACAGGAAGGAAACTTAAGCATTAAAGTTTCAGATGTTAGTCTTTATTGGAGTAAAAAAAACTGTTCTTTTATACTGTGTTTAATTTTCCATCTTATWTTATTTCCTTGTCATATTTAACACRACCATGCAGGTTTAATAATAAGTAACTGACTTTCATTATCAGTATGTCCTAGCTCATATATTAACTTTTTATCATATCTGATGTTCTTAGTTATTTTTAAATCCCTTGTATTAACTGATTCTAAATATTTCACAATTTCCTTAGGCATTATTGAGCTATCTCAATGGCGAAACAGGTATACAAACCTTAATAGATTGTGCAACTCAGAATTACGATCCAATTATARTTGAATAGAATTTTTAAGCCTCTAAGTTTTTTTGATTCCTAACAGTGATTACACTATCTTGTATCTATAGACACCTCTGCAAGCATTGACAAAAGTGCTCCGTTGGAGATGCCGACACAAAGATCAACAACAGCACGCATACAAGGTACATATTTCTAGTTTTTTACCATGAAAGAAGTACTCATCCTACACTTTAACTTAKGACTTTTTATTCCAGGTCCTAGGACCYGCTTAACTGCTCAAAWTTRGGTCCCAAGGATTGTGTTGTGGATACCAATCAATATTTTAATTTAGGAAGCCCTTTTCAACACGTGTGAACTGAGTCCTGAGACCTATTTGGTTCTCAAGGATTGTGTCATGGATGCTAATCAATGTTTAGAAAGACCTTGTCAACACAAGTGAACTGAGTCYTGGGATGCATTTGTATGAAATATGCAAAAAATTACTAATTTAGGATCAAAGTTAGTAAACTCACAAATTTTTTTGGGCATGCTTTTGGGCRTGAAACTAAAATTTTCCCTGGCCTGCTTGTGAAAAAAGCAGCTGTTCCTACATTCTATTTTGTGATTTTCAACCCATATTTTTTTGATCTATATCGTTCTTATTAGATAYGCAGTTATTTTGAAAGTATCACTTATCTACTTTTTTATTTAATATTTCAATCAACAGCCAACAAACGAGCTGGTGAAGATGCAGCTGGGGGTGAATTCAAAAAGCCCAAAGTTGAGGTACATTTATTTAAAAGTTTCGTTTTGATCTATGCTKATGATTTTTGGTTGCAATGATAAAATTGTTCTCATTTTTTTGTTACAAATAAAGATGTTTAATTTATTGATTTGTATTATTTTAATGTTTGTAGACTGAAGAAGTTATTTTGGACAAGGTAAGAATATATAAATAAGAATTTTTGCACTAAAGAATGTTCCGTTGAAATGCTATGTTTTGGATTATTTRCTATAAAGCTTAGATAATAGATATGCACAATCTGATTGGTTGAGAACTGTGCTGTGTCAGTGAACAGAGCACGGTTGATGATGCCATCGCTGGCACTTCAAATTTTGAAAAGAAGTGTAAAACAGCATTAATAACTAGAATGTATTTTTCTTTTTATATGATAAGACAAATAAAACAGCTTTTCTGTGCTTTGTTCAGTAATAAATCACTTGGAAGCATTGAAAGCACTCAAGAAGTGTGAGAAGCATTCACCTACAACTTGCACTTCTTTTCACCTATTGTTCATGCTTACATCACTAATCCTAAAGTCCTAATTATTGTTAGATACGTTGCCTCTTATAAATAGTCCTTCTCCCAACCAATTAATTTGAATTAGATTGTCAGAAAGTGTTTTTCACCTTTGCAAATCATATCTCCAAAAAATCAAATATATAATTTTCTTTAACCTTTTGTTTTCAGAGAAAACTGGAAGCTCGTCTTGAAGGTCACAAGGAGGTGACTGTAACAACAGATCAGATGAGGTACTATGATTGCTTTAACTTTACAATGAGGAAACCACTGTAATTTATTATTGTTCCTGACGAAACATTATGGGCTCTAGATGAATAAAAATCAAGTCATCTTGGAAACACTTCTTTCAGAGAGTCATATAAAATTTTACTTTAGACCATAAAGATGTTTAAAACTGATGCTCAAGTTGAGTTTGGGGTTAAATGTAAGTACCAGTGTACATGTAAGTAGCACTGGTCTCCCCAGAGGTAATCATGGCAAGCAGCCATCGGCCAATAATTTTTAAATGATTGAAATAGTGCAACAACCTTTCAGGTCTTTGAGTGAAGCCATGACCAAAGAGAAGATTGCTGCTATTAAAGCCAAGCGTCTTGCCAAGAAGAAGACAACAATCCGTGTGGATGATGAGCTTGAACCAGATTTACTGGTATGAAATCACTTTTTTATAATTTTTTTATTTAAGTGTCTAGTCTTTATTGAGCTTTCGCACTTTTCGCTCACGTGCACTACCACTACATTTAATATTCTATGCACACAATGCTCAACTCACATTTCAACAATTCAACAATTCGATATTCCAGATAGGAATTTTCATGGGTAGTTATAGAGTGGTTTCACAGTTAGATGTTTTAGGTCAAAGCTATTTTAAAAAATTTCCTCTTCTGACTTTAATCAGATGAGTCCAAAGTTTGTTTTAAACAGGGTATTGATTAGATTTGGAGTTTTTTTCCATTGGTCTGTCCTTACTGTAAAGAGTATTAATATTTTAATAATATCATCATTTTATTTGTCTGTTTGTTTAGAAACAACGTAGTTTTGTTGATGCAGAAGTGGATGTAACAAGGGACATTGTCAGTAGAGAAAGACTTCTCAGGACACGTACCAGTGTTCTTCAAAGCTCTGGCAAGGTGGGGAAATGATACTGTTACACTATTATTTTGCATGATGCAATTTGATAAACCATTGGGCATACTGTAGATGAGTAGTAAAGATGCTGTTGACGTACATCCAGCCTAACCTGCTTGTGAAGTGTTGAGGGTTTTCCACAATAGACCTCTATAACTTGTACGCAATGTTCACCCACTACAGAACACTTGTCATTCTCTTCAGAATAAGATTCTTTGTTTGAGTTGTGTCCATATTGTATCTTCTCATGTGCAACCGTTAAACAAAGAAATGATACTCAAGAGAATGACGTGGTCTGAAATGGGAAAACATTACACCCGAGCAGAGGAGGTCTATTGTGCAAAATCTACTCCAACTGCATTCAATATGGTAGTATAACAAACAGGGCCATAATTTTCATGTTTATTGCTGTTTTCAGCATTTTGTCAAGAATATTTTAGCCATACTTCAGTCTGTCAAGGCTAGAGAAGAAGGRAAACACAAACAGAATCAACCAGCAAATGCATTAGCCCCCGTGGTAAGCAAAACACTTCAAAATCTCGAAAAATACTCCATTTTGAGTTCGACTTTGCTCATCCTTAACCTCAGTGGTGTGCAAGTGTGTTATTTCCTTTAAAGCCATGACAGATGACACAACAAAAGAATCTTTTTTCCCTGGGAAACTGAATCCTTTCTCGTATAAAGCAGATTAGACTACAGATTCAATTGTTCCTGCCTCCTGTCATTGGCTGCCATCACGTGATGGTGAAAAGCYTCTATACAATAATGCAATACAATCTATATTCGAAGAGGGAAAATGCATTTATTTAACCATTTAAATTGTCTGTCATACGGCACCTTCAAAGTATTGTTTTGTGGTATGATTTAGGATGCTGGTAAGAAAAAAGCAGTAGTTCCTGTGGCTTACAACAGATACGATCAGGAACGATTCAGGGGAAAAGAAGGTAATGACAAGCGCTATCCACAATGTATGGATTTACATGACTTCTAGAAATCTTAATAATTACTTAGGAAAACATGATATAAATCAATCACCCAGGAGAAGTCTGTAAATCAGATWTAGAATTGTTCTTATTTGCATTCAATTTTTACATGGATTTTCTCTCAAACTCACTCCATTCTCAAAATATGAAACTATCACCTATTAGACATTCAATAAGCAATATGTGATATTTAAACCATGATATCTGCTTCTGATCTGTATGGGCTTTACATATCATTGTATACTTTAAATGTTGAATACAGATCGGCTCAAGGGCGGATCCAGCCAAAAGTTTAGGGGGGGGGGGGGGCTAATTGAGTTTTTTCCGTCAACACAACAGAAAACRATAAAAAAGTATCTAATTCTTCAGTTTTGTTTTGTTTTTTTTYYTKSCCCCCTGGATCCACCCTTGCGGCTGCTCATATTATTACAATAAATTTTTTTATTAGTTTAACATACATTTACCCTGGTCCTTCCAGATTGGGGGTTGGTCATGGGGCTAACGACCCTACCCTGTTAAAAGTCAAATGTACCAGAAACTGCAAAACATATCCTAACCTACTGCTACATTCATTGTGATTACAGAAACTGAAGGATTTAAGATTGATACAGCTGGTACATACCATGGATTGAGTTTAGAGCACGTCAAGGTATAATGAAGATTTATTTACTAACTATTAATTTATCAAATTATGAATAATATTGAATACAGAATCATCCTCAATCGAATTCATCACAGTAACTCTCTCCTGCGTCACTGTCTTATAGGAAGGAACACACAGGCCAGTAAAAAGGCCAGCACCAAGCCCTTCACCTCACACCCAACCGTCAAAGGCTCTGAGACCAAGTATGTCACAACACTGAATTCTTTCTATTTGCTGATTGTTTTCTTGTGTTGTTATTCTTACCTTATTCTTAATTGTTTCTTTATTTTTGCAGTTCAACAGAAACCAAACAAACGAGGTAAAATACTGTATACCCTAAAACGGTTTTATTTGTTATTCATCAGGGCCCGGTTGTACGAAGCCTGGATAGCGCTATCCGACGGATGAATCTTATCCACGGATAAATTTTTTGGATAACAGCATCGACTTATCCACTGGATAGAATTTATCCGCTGAACAGCGCTATCCAGGCTTCGTACAACCGGACCCAGGTTGTACATCTCACTATATAGATACAAACTTTGATTTTATAATGTGGATTTTTTTCTTCCTTACAAACCGTAACATACAGTACCCGATGAGCAAGGTTGGATTAAGTCTATATGAATGAGGCATTGCTTGAAGCCAATCCGACCCATTAGGCCCTGGCTAAACGAGGAAACAAGTTTTCAAGAACATGTTTCCCGCGCGCATGTTCCCCGATGATTCCAAGTTTAGCCACATGCAAAACATTACTACGTGCAACAAATTTTGCTTCCAAGACGCAAAAATGTTTTTGCTGTGCGGCAGAAACATTTCATGCTTCCAAGACGCATGGAAACAATGTTTCCCAATGTTTCCTCGTTTAGCCACGAAAGTCAACATCCTAAAMGTTCGTTAMTTAGCAACGCTAGCTCTATCTTGAAAGTGCGCATGCGCTAACCGATATTGAGTAAACRTGTTTCCCGATGTTCCCTGACAGKTTTGCCACTTTTGGAAACATTTAAGAAAACATGTTTCCTCGTTTAGCCAGGGCCTTAGTTTGATAATGATGGAATTGAAAGTTCATCATATCATATTTCCACCTCGGCTTCTCCATGTGGGATGGGCGAAATATTAAATGAATTAATCATAATCTCTGCATGCCTACTAATGACGAGGAAAAAATATTAAAATGCCTGAGAGACTGCGTTAATATTTTCTTTCATTCRACGTACATACAGTATTGTTTTCATGCTACTTGGTGACTTGTTATTGAGGTATAAAAGCTTGATTGTATTTCAGAATCCAGAACACCAATCATCATAGTTCCTGCTGGCACAACATCCCTCATCACATTATACAATGCTAAAGATATACTACAAGACTTTAAGT
>NW_022261904.1:170685-188609 GCF_009602425.1 Actinia tenebrosa
ATCAACACATTTTGGACCACAATGGACAAGTAAGTTTAGAGCAGCTTTATTCGATTATGAAGTCTGGGCGCCTCGATTTGTTCTGCACGATGCTTCAMAAAGTTATGTCTTCCGTGGCTTAGTAAGACGTTGCCTTATTTCACTATGGCGTCACAGCTTGTTTAAAGGAGGGGGGACCGAATGGCGAAGAACAAGAATTTGGACTAATTGTACTCTTCAAATGATAGATAGCTTTGAAATGTCTGGTTTTCGTTCATTTTATAAACTAGTTTTTATCCTACAATATATACCTACCTATTTTTTTAAAAAAAATTAAATATGCCAAAGTTAAGTGAAGGCCTGCTCTGGCGATTGTCTGGCTAAGTGTATTTTGAATTTTTAACGAGAAAACACTTACAACCCCGCAATAGTCCCCTTCACAGTTCCCTGCGCCATCTTGAAAGGTAGCCATGCCTTTGAATCGAAAAGAGACGAACGGTGAACTTGCATTGACAGAGACATGTGAATAATTGCCCAAGGTGTTAAAAAGATCTCTATCATTGCAAGTTCACCGTTCTTCTCGCTTCGATGCAAAGGCACGGCTACCTTTCAAGATGGTGTAGGGAACTGTGAAAAGGACTATTCTACTCGATCTCAGAATTCACGCGACATCATAGTGAGATAGGGTAATTTGACATCAAGTTCCTTAGAACATTTATTGACGTTCCCCTCCCATACATCATTGAATMTATTTTTTTCACTTCACAGATTCATGGTCAAGAACAAGCCTCAACTAAGGTTCTGATGGACAAAAACACAGCAAATGAAGAAAGAAATTATACGATTTCGTCTTTTTTCATCCTTCCGCCAAATATTTTGAATAGTTTGAATCTTTACAATGTCAATACTTGATAAATATAGATACTTCAATCTATCTCATATGGTTTTATAATTCCAACGAAAAATAATGAGCCATAAGTTACGACGTATTTCTGGGTCAGAAGGCGCTACGCGAMCCCAAAATTTTAAAGAAATATTCGACAATTCTAGATGTAAGAATTTCAGCGGCACTGAAACAATACTAAGTATATCATTTCTTGAGAAACAAATCTGGGCCAGATTCGCTTTTGTATTTTGTATTTGCCGCGGGAAAATTCYAGGCATTGCGTCTTCATTCTTGGCTTTCACATGCGACGGAGTCGGAAGCAGTTTATGCGGGAAATATACCTTTTCGTCTTGGTAAAATGTTTTCCCATTCAGTCAAACCATGTGTCATTCCCTACAGTATCATTACTTTGTTTAACGGTTGCGCATGAGAATCTAGAGAATAACACGTGGTCTGAAATGAGTGAACATTGCATCAAGACCATTTGGTCTATTGCARCTGAAAACCCTTTCATATAAGCGTAAGCAATTCCGATTTCTATTTCGTTGCAATTTAACACAAGTTTGTGTATGGCGATCGGAARAGGTCTAGGAAACAAAAATGAAAGCCATATCGATGATGCAACATAGTATTTTCAATCGACTGCGCAAATCTTCCAAACGACGCGCTGATGTGAAGTAAACAAATTTACATGAACGACTTGCTTATTTAGGATTTCCTATATATTGTAGTGTAAGAATAAAAATCTTGTACAAATACAGAAATATTTTGGAAWTCTGTTTCTATCATTGGGCTAGTCCATGTAACCATTTCTTGTTAGGTCTCCATTTTTAAAGTCGCCTTCCTTCACCCTTCGCTCGGTGCGTCAATCTCGTACCCAGATTCCTCCAGCGCCTTCGCCCCAGCCCGCTAACCAAAAAGCCGGTTGACTCTGGACTTGGGTGCATAAAGGTCCARTAAATCTCGTACCCAGTCCTTCAGCGCCTTTTTGCTTTGTCGTCACCTCCTGGCGCCAGCCCGCTTACATAAAAGGCCGGAAGACTCRGGACTAGTCATTGGGGACCAGTAGGACCGAGGAGTACTGGAGCCAGAAAACTCTAGAACCCAGGGCACCCCTTCCCTATTCTGCTTCTCCCCCGTGATTCATGATAAATGCATTCTTAAAAGCATAGAGACTTACTACGTTACATCCGTTTTTTATAATTACGCGACCAAAACAGCCCAAGACGTCTGGGTTTTTCCCTTCCTTCAAATATAAAAAATATTAACTCAGATTGTTAGAAATTCGATGAAGGAAGCTATTAGGACCAAAGCTTCGAATCAGGTTTTCTTGGTCGCGTATTATATGGAAATGGTCTAAGTATAAAGTTGAGCAATACTCTCGATAACAAAAATATAAAGACTGAGACTGATTATATTCGTGCTTTTAATGYAAGATAGGAAATCCAAAGTAACATGTCGTAGGAATCTATCCTGCGAGCAGAAGGTGTTTTTCTCACCCGACCTATAGCCAGAACGGAGGACAGAGAAAGGCCTCTGCAAGCAGGGTAGTAGGAATAAGGTTGTCTCAAATATATCTGAAATATTGTAAGACTCGATATTAGCTTTAGAAATGAGATTTTTTAAAAGGGTGTGTGAAGCAACTAGTATCCTCCTCTCCCCCCACGGTAGCCTCCTCTGAATCCACCACCTCTGTTTCCTTGGAAACCACCACGGAAGCCGCCTCCGCCTCCACGATAGTGACGTGGACCTTGGTAGCCACGCTTTTGTTGAGTGAATCCACGCCCACCTCGACCAAAACCCCTGCAGAGACAAAAAACATGCGAGAAAAGTTACAATAGAAGAAAGGATTCCATCCTAACGGAAGCGTATCGTCCCGTGGCACTAGAATGGTGGTTTCTTGCCATCTGAACACAGTTATTGGACGGACAACATTTCCTTACTTTTGAAGTCAGGGTTCGGTTAACAGACCATTTTCGAATATGGTACAATAGTGCTGTGCTCCTTGATTACAGACTCACTTACTCAAGGTTACTCAAGAATGCACAACTTCAACGTAATACAAACACTTTGAACTTTCAAAGACCTTCACTAGAATACATAATTATTCTATACAAAATCGAGGCTAACCTTGAGTAACAGAAAGTTCGATACTCGAGAACAGGACGTTTGCACGATGGCGTCATTTGACTCCCACTACCATAATGCTTCGCGAATTTTCTTTCTTATTCAAATTTGTATTTCCTCATGAGAATAGTAAGACGATTGGTGCTAATTAACTGAATAAAAGAAAGTGTGCAAGGGAGTCTGGTAGTAGAGGTCAGTGACGCCATTATGCAAACGTCCTTTTGGAATAGACCTTCTTCGTGGTGTGACAATGTTTTCCCAATTCAGCGTGACAAACCTCTGGGGGAATGAAGAGCTATAGTTTTGAAACTCGTCGGGATATCATCGTTATTCCTTTCCTATCCTTTGGGATGCTCATGAATTTTTCGAAGAGTAAAAACAAAAGAAAATGAATTCCCTGGAGGTTCGTCACGCTGAATTGGGAAAACATTGTCACACCGCGAATAAGGTCTATTGAGCGAGTTGGGTTATACAGAGGGAGGAAAACCGAAGGACACGTACAAAAACTCATAAATCAATGGAGAGACTCAACAAACTCTACTCAAATGCCAAGTCCAGTCTTAGAGGTGAGGATACACTACCCTTAATTTGAATATCTACTCACCCTCGTCCATGATGCAGTCCTTGTCCAAGGGGCTGCGGCGGAGGTCCTCCTTCTCTCGCCTGGACAAACTTGCCAGCATTGTTTCTAGAAAGAGCTTTGATGATGCTGATGACTCGTTCATCTGCTTGTGATGGCTCCATGATACACGAGGGGTTAGATGCCGCTTGAATCAATAATACGTCGATGGCTTGTCGTAAGGCTACGATCATGGCTGCTTGCTGGAGGGGCATACGGAGTCGAATCCTGTGAAAACACAAAATAGAAGATTCCTTWATAAYTAAYGTAGGTCTCGATTRTATGGRGGRTCTWCAATTTTCCCGCCAAATCCACAGGAATCCCGAATGAAAATGTTGATGCCAATAGCAAACTTTTGGGGGTGACAGGCCTCCCCTCCCCCCTCCCCCCGTTCCCCCTCCCTACACTATTGGCTGGGGACTAAGAAAGTGTGCTAATAATACAAGAGAACAGAAAAATCGAGCAAAAAAAAAAAAAAAAAAATTTTTTTTGCACTATTGTCTTCCTATAAAATTCCCCTATAATGTCCTAGATAATGAGCTCCCTGTGGTCGTAAATCAACAAGTCGACTATCGTTGCGCTTGTACAAGATGTTGACCCAAATAGGGTGGTAGACAGGGAAGGGTCCTTAACAGCAACCGAATACTATAAAACTGAGAGTGTAACAGTCATGCATGTGTTTTTGGTCATCATTTTCMCAGATCCWCGCGGGCCCTCTCCACTAACGGCGTGGACCTGGGACCGAAACTAACGACAACAGCGGAGGGGACTATTTTAGGTTATATGTTGAAATAAGTGGAGAATGACCCTCCCAAGAATTAATACGGCCTCGACCGGGCCATCTACCACTAAAGAAAATATCAAAGAGTCAGTAGGTGTCAAGTCGATCGATAGGTCATTCCATATGTTAAACATCTAATCTTACCAGTCATCCACTGTAACCATGCCATTCTCGTAAGTCACTCTACTTTGGCTGAATAACAAGAGCTGTATTGGGTTAACCATGGTCATCTGTTTACACGACACGGCACGAGTACGAATCTTCTCCCCGAACACGAAGTACGGTGACGGGAAAATGTAGTCTCTGTTTGTACAGTTGACTGAAGACTTGTGAACAAGGGCAGCTTTGCCTTCAGTTGTGATGACTTTTCGTTTTTCCCGATGCATGCAGACGTTTGGATAGAGACCGAGGCAAAGAAGTGCTACAACCTAGATATCATAGGAACATTTGCATGTTATTTTGGCGGGAAAATAAGGCGAGCGCAGCAAGGGAAATGTGTTGGGTGTGGAGAGATCGAGGCAAAAAGTACCTTAAATAACATGGGAACGTCATTCATGATAGTTTGGCGGGGGAAGAGGTATGCGCAGCAAAAAAAGGGAGAAAACTGTTTGCTTTCAGAAAGATCGAGGGAAACATATCATGGGAACGTCATGTATGTTATTTTGGCGGAAAAATAGGGAAGCACAGCAAAATGGCAAAAAAGTACCATAACTTAAATAACATAGGAGCGTTATTCATGCCATTTTGGCGGGAAAAAAGGCAAGAAAAAAAAAAAAAAAAAAAAAAAGGCGAGAAACGGGTTTGCTGGAGGAGAGAGTATTAAAAACGGCGGGAAAAGTGTTTGCTGGGGGAAAGATGTAAGCAACAAATTATTCATCCCATTTCGCCGGGAAAACAGGGCACGCGAAAAAAAAGGGGGAAACGTGTTTGCTGGAGAAGAGAGTATCGTTAAGAAAGCTACTGTGCGCACAAGACTTTTGGGACCAAGAAAAAAGGGACAAGAGAAGACATTTTTACCATATCAAGTTTAGAGTCTGGTCCACTGTAGTTAAACGGCTCTGGATGCATGCAGTCTGAAAATATAWAAACATGATAGAAATTTTGAATCGTTCTTTGTATACATCAGTGATAAAAATAATGGCAACGGTGTCTGAAGTGAACGAACATTTGATCAAAGAAAACATTTTGAAAAACAAACACATGAAACTGGAGTGTCGTGACMAGGTCAGAGGATACAAGATATGAAGGGATCAAACAAGCAGAATRAAATGCATATATTAATACTCAATATCAATATCCAATACCCGACTCTTACCTTCTGGGTAGTTAGCATCGCATAGCAGATTCTTTAGCTGTAACTAGATACAGATGTTTTTTTAAGTAATACAAATACTTGGCAAGCGTTGTAATAGATCACTGCCTTCGTAATAGACCCCTTCACAGTTCCCTGCGCCATCTTGAAAGGTAGCCGTGCCTTTGCATTGAAGCAAGACGAACGGTGAGCTTGCATTGACAGAGACATGTGAATAATTGTCCAAGGTGTTAAAAAAAGGTCTCTATCATTGCAAGCTCACCGTTCGTCTCGCTTCAATGCAAAGGCACGGCTACCTTTCAAGATGGTGCAGAGAACTGTGAAGGGGACTATTTAGATCGTGTGCCATTCCCTAAAGCATTAACTCTATTTTTGCCAGCAACACTCGAGAAGAAAAATTAGGGACGTAGATGCTACTGAATCATATGTTCAAGGGCATGACGCAGGTTCCTAAAAGGGGAAACTTATTTGTTCTGGTTATACTTAATTAATAAGAAATACAAATGTTTAATTTGCTTTACCAGGAAAAGGGTTCGAAGCTATTGACTGAGATGGTGCGGGGGTGAGGTGGGGCTACATGGGGTGGGGCTACATGGGGGTGGGGTCTGCTTTGCTTCATATATCCTACAAGTATTTTTTTCTTAATCTTCAACGTACCTTGGCTTCTGAAGTCATCCTTAATGTGGACATATTCAATTGATGGCTGTCGCAGAAGCTCATTTCTGAWGATTCATCGACGGATCTGTATAATATGCACGTTAAAATGATTCATAATTATCTTGGTAACATTATCTATTCGGTTGTTCTTGTGAAACATTTTTAACATGAATATTTACACTGGCAAAAGCGAAATAATACGAGATGAAAATTGCACTAGTTGCGGTACAGCTTTTGTGTACGTCAATCGTATGGAAATTCAAAACATAAAACAGTYTTATGAATATTTTTTGTAACTTTTTTTTTCGTGACAGAATTCGTTGCCCAATGCCCTAATTGTTTCAGATGGAAGTTTGATTATTGAGAACATTTTCCGCTCTATTTTAGAATTTTTTTGTGAGCAGCTGGACCCGGAAGTACGTCACGACTTAAACCACTCGTACCCAGTCCCTACCCTAATGAGTGGGGTTTGGGTACGAGAATGAACATCAACCTTCTATTATTATTTCTCACCTAGCATCTTCCCAAGCCTGATAGGCGCTTAACATGGCGATATGATCACTATGACGCGTGCCAGAGAACTTCTTGTGGACCCAGCCCAGTCTCCTGCGGTCAGCAGGGGTCTCAAATGGTTCAGGAAAACTGGTACTAGCAGCAATGGTGCTCATGGCATCACCACAACTGCAAAAAACAAGGCGGAGGAAAAGTGTCTAATGTAATGTCTTCCTTAAAAGGTGTGTCAGTAGGTTTCTTATGTCATAGCACCAATCATCACGGCACGCAAAATCACTACTAAAATGAAAACTATGTTTGAACATGGCGTCGTCACGGTCACGGCACGGTACAACATGACGCGGCACCGTATGACACGGCACGTCACATAATGACATGACACTTCACTTCACGTCACGACACATCACGGCATGACACGGTACGGCATGACACGGTACGGCATGACTCGACACGGCATTACACGGCACGTCACGGCACGGCAATTTACGTCACGACACATCAACGGCATGAAACGCCACGTTTCGGCAGGGCATGACACGGCGCGGTATAACACAGCACGTCACGTAATGGCATGACACTTCATGTCACGACAAATCTTGGCATTACACGTCACGTCACATCATGCCACGGCACGGCATTGCACGGCATTACACGGCACGGCATTACACGGCACGGCATTACACGGCACGGCATTACACGGCACGGCATGACACGGCACGGCATGACACAGTGATGGATGTCCACGACGTTCAAGAAACTCTGCTCCTTAAAAAAGTTACATTTGATTGAAAAAAAGAAAAACCTTGATCGMATGGAGATATCGAATAAAACAGGTGTAGAATCCTAGCTTACTGGAATATACAGCCTAAGATGACCATCTTGCCCAGTCTTGGTTCAATAGGTAGTTTAGCAAGTATGTATCCCAGAGGTGTWAGATTCTGGTTGGTGTCCAGCGCTTCCATCTCTAAATGAAAAAATAAATCACTTTTATTGAAGATACTTTTTTTCTTACAATTGAGTCCGAGTTTATTCTTTAAGACGAATCGAAAGGGATTACTTTGCTCTTTGCTTTTTGCTATGCAATTCAAAATTTTCAGTTTAACAATAGCATGTAGTCACCATTTTTTGACATTTTCTGATTTTTACGTACTAGTTTTTTAATTTTTTAATTATACCGTAATATTTGTTTATTTAATGAATAAATAAATAAATGACTTTTATTTAAGTGTCTAGTCGTTCTAGCGCTTTCGCACTAATTGGGGACACTTTTCACACGCACTACCACTGCAGTTAATGTTCTATGCACACAACGCTCAACTCAAACTTTGATTTTTACGGAGGGAGGAAACCGGAGAACCCGGAGAAAACCCTCGTAGCACAGGAGAGAACAACACAACAAGGAAATTCAATTCACATGTGGCGACCACAGGGCTCGACCCCGTGAACGCCACCCATGCTACCCGACTAATTAGAATCTACTGACCCACCTTTCAACATAGCAACAGACTCCACCACCGCATCCAGAGGTGGCGGTTCAATAGCACTGTTTAAAAACTCAGTGATATCTCCCAGCTTGAGTAGCTTGATGGAAAGAGCCAGCTCGTGAAGGGGTGTTCTTAGTATCTCTGGCGTAGCGTGCTCGGCTAGCCTGTCTGCTCTTGTTCTGCTRCAAAGATGGAAAGCGAACCCAGGCCTTACTCGTCCGGCCCGKCCGCGTCTTTGTTCCATGTTGGTACGAGATGCCCAGACTGTTGCGTAGTTGGTCATGTTGTTGTGGGATGTGAATAACTTGACCTTGGCTCTAAGGACGTTGACAAAATGAACAGCATTTTAATAAGAGAGAGAGAGAGAAAAAATAGAGATTCTCATAAACGACCGCCAAACTCGGGACTAGGGACAGTTGCATGGAAGCGAGGTAAGTAAGGCCTCATTAGTAAACAAAGTCTRCTCAGTACGATATTTTGTATCAGTCATTCATCTCACCAATTCGAGCTCTTTTAAGCGTCTCTTGAAGGGTTTGGCGACCATTTATGAGAAAAGTGTATTTTACATCTAAGTATAATTCAAGGGTGGTTTTGTTGGTACATTATTTCTGGACCTCTGGGGTGTCGGTAAAATCGGATCACATGTAAGTAGAGTTTGTTAGGTMTCTTCCTTGATTCGAGGGGTTTTCTCTGAGCAAAACTAAAGACGCCAAATCCCAATTATTCTGTGAGTTAGTCGTGCCCTGACTTTGATCRACTCAGAGTTTATTTGAGGGTTTGACAAAATTTGTTTTTTTTTTTAAATTTGAATTTTTTAAAATAATTTTGGGTGATCCATACATGTCACAAAAGATAATTGTTATCAAAAGGTACCCCTCACCCCTACCCTCGCAAAAACAACACCCTGAGTACGTTGGTCAACATACTTGACTGAGTCTATTACAAACACGACGTCATCGATAGTAATACTTGTCTCGGCGATGTTCGTGGAGAGGATAATCTAAAWGATAAAAATTAATGATATAATCAACGCAACAATCGAAAAAACGCAGAAAATCTTTTTTAACATCAAGTGATGTTGTACTGCGAGTGGTACCTTGGTAACGCCTTCAGGAACMGGTTCAAAGACCCTTCGCTGGTCTTCACGCGGTATTTGGGAATGGAGCGGAAGTAGACGATACTTGTTACTTCCTGTATAGAAAAGAAAACGACAGATCATTTAACACAGGGATCCCATCATAAATTGTGGTTTTCATTATTCACCATTTTCGCAATCCCCATAATGTTTTGCTTTTGTGGGGCAACTGGTTATAACACTGGCATAAAATAAGTAGTATGTCTACAATGGAATACTAGAGGTAAATTATATTGAAATCCCACGGCGTGTAAGAAATATCCAGCTGATCTGAGATAGTTACGTAGGAATGACGTCACTGGAAAACTGAGGTGTCATGAAGCCTACAAAAATTGACCAGTGAAAAATAAAAACCTGTCCACCATTGCAATAGAAATATATAACATTAGTCCGTGTTGCTGTTGTCAATCTCTTAATAGTAACGTTATTATTTTTATTTGGTAACCTGGAAATCCATAAGTGACACCTCAGTTTTGCAAATTTTCTCGATTCTGATTGGCTAACATTTTTTCCAGCTCAGATGAGCTGGATATTGTATATATTATTGCTTTATTTTTCCAAAACCATTTTTTCCTGATTTTATATCTTATAACTTTCACTTTTACCTAAATTGGATTCCCTGTGTTTTTGCGTCTATGCTTGCGTCACTGTCGAGTACGTATGAATGGAAACACAGCAACTGAGAAATATAACCAACTTACCAAACTGTCTATGCATCCTCAGGTGTTTATGGAGAGCAAAGATCAAGTTCCATCCGGGTAGAAATATCAATACTGCACCAGGGACACCRAGATTGCCGATGTAATCAAGAAGAGCCTGAGAAAACAAAAGTTTAAAGTTATGGGATCCCTGTGTAATCTAGAAGAATCCGAGAAAAAGTATATATAAAAACAAAATCAACATTAAACATTAAGTCAGATGTCATCGGATCCCTGTGGTAAGGATTAGTGATGTAACTTGTCAGATGTTATGGGAATCCTGTGTCATAATAAGCGTAAAGAATTCAGTTCCCAAGAGAAAAGGGATTTTATTGTTCTGCCATCTAACCACAGGAAGCCCAAGAGGTATTATGGGCGCCGGCACGTGATGGTGTGCAAGGCCTCTATGGGACAAGTTGCAAAACYATCATAATGAATAATTAGACCTTCATACCACAGGGTTCCCATTTCCACTCACCTCGATCAGCTCAAAAGACATCTCTCGTTCACTCAGTTGAGCCATGGAGTTCTTTGTTTGAAATGAATACTGCTCACTGCATATAAGATTACAGTTTTCCTGAAGAAAATATCAAAATGTACATTAGACCTCTTTAGCTTGGACGTAATGTTTTCCCATTTCAGACCACATGTCATTCTCTAGAGTGTCATTTCTTTGTTTAACGGTTACCATTTTTAAAAATAAAATAACCCTGTACCTCTTCATCGTCCTCCACATCATCTCTTTTCTTTTTCTTCTCTGGTATCGGAGGAACAAACCCGAGCATCTGAATCACATCTTCTAGATAATACTCTGTAAGAAATCATAAAATACTCATTGTATACACTAATCCTTTCTCATCCGGGACATAGACATGCGTTGGGACTTAGTCCTCTCCCTCTAACCGTAGCCTGACTTAGATCAGYCCAGTTACTTCAGGGTTCAAAGACTATACCCAACCTTAATTCTTGAATTGAATATATAAACCTGAAAATTGGTCGTTAGCTCACCTTGTACTGGGAATGACCTGCCTTCTATTTCAATGATAGGACAGTTACCAAAATACTCCGTAAACATTTGYGTGTCGATGGTAGCCGACATGAGGACGACTCGTAGATTGGGATAGGTCTTAATCATTTGTTGAAGAACCACAAGGATGAAATCAGTCTGTTAAAAAAAACAATTCTAGGCCTTAATTCAATGGTATCTATCTGTCCGTGTGCTGCTTGGTAGTTACAAGCTACACGATAATTTTTTTCTTTTATGTTCTTGACTGACGGCAGTAAAAAAAGACAATTTCACAACAAACCGTTGAAATGTCTGAGTTTGCAGAATATCGAATGCAGCAGTCAAGAATGGTCAGGGACCGCGGAGACGGGGTGGCTGGGGTGCTACAGCTTCCCCCCTCCCAACCGCGCTCGCTTTTTTCCTTTTCCCATATTAGTCGTGTCCGTGCCGCGAGCTTTTCACGCTCATACGAAAACTGCTCTATTGTGCGAAGGAGCGAGGTCTATGTTTTGTACGTACATTGATATCTCGTTCGTGAATCTCATCCACAACTACATGTGATATGCCATGTAACCCATTCTCCAGTTTTCTGAGCAGAACACCTGGAATAATGGAAAAGAAGAGTTAAACATGAACTTTACCATTGACCTGAACTGACACCAGACTGCAAAAGGCTCAAACAACTAAAATGATTAAATGATTTCGTAAGCTGGAGAGTGAATGATGATAGTATGACAACCGTACACAACATTTTCTTGCTGTGTAGGGGGAGAATCTCCCTCAACATTTTAACGCAAAGAAAAAATTATTGCGCAATGTTACGCAATCCGAACGAGATGCTCGATACACTCTCAGAAGGAGATAAATGTATAACTATGTTTAAAGATGCTTTCTAAAGAAAAGCTACAACATGGTGTTCCCAAAATGTGAGTAGAGTTTTTGTCGGTTCTCTGTTGCGCTTCAAGGTTTCTTCTCCAAGTTTTGGTTTTCCACCCTCTACAAAAATCAACTTCTAAATTTCAATTAGATTGAATGCAGGCAGTGCCACTCTTGCAAATAATTGTCCTTCCTTCGAATCACTCATTTTGGACATTGAAATCAAGTAGGTCCTACTGCATGTAGCGTAAATGTATAGAGTACTTAAGTGTGACGTCACGAAAAATAAATTTTGACTATAATTATTTTTGATCTTTAATTTCTATAGACAATCAAAAAGGACTTTTGCATACCAATTCTGACGAGAATTGGTCAAATATCAGCTGAGATACGACCATTTGAATATATAATTACCCCATACAAATCAGTTTTTTCGGCTTAGTTTAAAACGTCTTTTTTGATTGTCTATCGAAATTGTTAACCAAAAATATGATCAAGCGAAAAATAATTTTTGTGACGTCATCACTTGAGTACTCTATTGTATCTTTTGCTTTTACTCCGACGAAGGACTAGCGTCCGAAACGTCAGTAAGTTTTTTCATCTTTTCACGGTGTATAATTTACCCTTTTATCATTACTGCTTCATTAGAAACACCGACGCAGCKCACACTAGTTTTTAGCTAATTATCTTCTTTATATCTTTTGTTAGCTTTGTTCTATTGTATAACTTAGGATCTTTAGTTGTTTCTATTGAAACACTGTGTCCGGTACCCGAAGGGGCCACCATTGATGTTTTCAAGAGAAAAGCTGCGAGCAGGGGTCCACGAAAATCAGTCAGAATCGTATTGTATTATTGTAAATGAGTATAGAATTGCTTGTAGGTTCTCTTTTGTGCTTCAAGGAGTTTACTCAAATTTATCTGGTTTTCCACCCTCCGCAAAAATTAACCATTTAAAATCCAAGTGGATCACTTTTGTTCAGTAGAAATTCTTCTCTACTTACCAACGGTGCAGAACAGCATACAGGCATGGCTTCGGGGWAGAATCGAATCAAAACGAACTGAATAACCAACACTTGAACCAATTGGTTCACTGCGCTCAACAGCTACACGCTCAGCGACACTAACAGCACTGATACGACGAGGCTGGTGTGAAAAAATACAAAATGAAATGAGTGTAAAGTTAAGACAGCTGCACTCTATAGCTACACGCTCAGCGACACTAACAGCACTGATACGACGAGGCTGGTGTGAAAAAATACGAATGAAATGAGTGTAAAATTAAGACAGCTGCACTCTGTAGCTCCACAGCTACGCGCAAGCGATGCAGGATGCGAAGAGAGAAAGAAATTACTTTTCTACTCCCTGCGTACCGTTTCAAACTCACCCCCAACACAATGCGTCTTAGGCAGAGAAAAAGCTTAACTCAACTAAGTCAGTAGGGAAAAGCAGGACTGCACACTAGTGTATTCCTGTTTTTATAAATGGGATCCCTGTGGTTTTTACCTGTGTTACAACAATACTGCAGTCTGTCCCTCTTCCTGATGTTAAGAATTCGTCAAGAATAAACTGAGGAACCTGGAAAATTGATAAAACCATTTGAAAACACAAAGACCTTGAAATGAAAAATATTTTCTTGTCTTTYATTTYGTTTYTTTTTTTCTTCTTTCTTTCTCTCCCTTTTTTGGCTTCCTATCTTTCTTCCTTTTCCAATCTTTACACTCTGTACCCCCAAGAAGCGAGGCACAATCCAACTGTTCAGAATTGATTCCCATGAATTTCTAGTAGCCTGTGTGTTTATTATTTCGTGGTTTTGGGCTGCTGGTTGTAATTTTCTGACAGCCCGAATGAGTAATGTTTTTTAATGATGAAATCTAAATGATCTGACGTTTGAAAGTCGTGAATGTTCAGTGCAAAAATAGAAAAAGTGCTCGCATATCTRTATCTAACAGACCACCCTCTAGAACGAATACTCTCCGAAAATAATAATCACAGTAAAGAGCATAGCATATGTCCGYGTAAAACTTAGAAAGAAATCGCACAAATTTRCACGAATTAGTAAGTTCAGTTGACGGACCCCAGTAGACCGTATGGTACGCAATCTATTTATGTCGTATTTACTGAACCAAACATTGCAACTTTAACTGCCGGAAATTCAAAGTATTTTCTGGGATATTATTTCACATACTTGTGTAGTTTTTCCACAACCAGTCGCTCCTTTGATGACAATCACTCTATTCTCATTTACTGCCTGCGTGATASCATCTTTGTAACYAAAAACAGGCAGAGAGCTGCGCTGTTGAAGCATCTCCATGTAGGCTGGGTCTGTATCGCATTTGCWGCGRTGCTCTTCAAAGTAATCYCTACTGGTAGGTATCGGTTCCTGKTGGAAAACACAAACTGTYAATGACAAAATACACCCTTATAAAAGGGGGCGGGGGTCCTCGTCGGAAATTCCGAAAATGACCCCTAAAAGGGACCTGTATTTTGGGATGATGGGCGTGGCAGGGATGAAATTTCACCCCTAAGAGGGACCAATCAATTAAGCATTTTTTTTTTGGTTTCTCGATTTTATTTGCATCAGGCGCCGTCTGCTCTAACGAATTTATGACAACGTCATCATATACAACTCGCTTGTCTTTTTGTAGTTTTTAGAAAACTCATTAATAATTCATGAAGGAAACACAATAGAAATCATGACCATGAAGGTGACTTTATATCTGATACAGATTCGTCTTCATTTGCATAAACTTTAACTTGGATTTTCTCTATCAAACTTGGTTCATTTCGTAAAGAATTCTGTACCATATGAGATCATACATCATGAGTTTTCTAAGCCGTTTAATAAACTCGCAGATCGTGTCTTATCGGGTCTAAAACCACTYGGCTACGCCTCGTGTTTTATACCCGATAAAAAACTCCTGCTCGTTTATTAAACAGTACATAGTCTAAAAGGGACCACAAAATTCAGTTGGTGCGCATTCCCGTCGTTATCACCCTAAGCGGGACCAAAACCCTGATTTCAAACCCTAAAAGGGACGACGAGGACCCCCGCCCCCTTTCATAAGGGAGTGCCCCCCTCCCCCGGGGAGTTCTTGCCCAAGTGCGGACTGAATTTTAGCGCTTTTTAGTTGGTTTTAATACCGTATTTACTCGTTAAAGCACCGTGGCACTTATTGAATTGTTTGGGTTTCATATGCGATAATATGGGGACGGCATTTATCCCAGGGTGGCGCTTATTTGAAAAACTGTGTTTACCATAATACATGTTGTGTAACCATAGATCTAATACAAAGTGAATACAAACGTTTAAAAAATACAAAATGATTAAAAAGCGGCGCTTATGTGGGGGCAGCGCTTATTAATAATTTTGTTCTTATAATAGGTGCGGCGCTTATAAGCCTTTTCATAGTTTAAGAATCGATTCCACTGCGCATGCGATTTTATCCCGATTTTGTCACATTCTTTTGTCTAAACCTTCTTTTGTTCTTAATTAAACAAAAGAAGGTGAGAAATTCGGGATAAAATCGCATGCGCAGTGGAATCGATTCTTAAACTATGAAAAGGCTTATTTGAGAGCAGCTTTTAATCGGGGGTTGGGATTGGACGAGTTAAAGTGGTATGTCATATGAAGTATCGCTATAATGGGTCCAAAGTTATTGGTTATGTGCTGTTGTGAGTAAATAAAATAAAAAAATATAAAAAGAATAAATAGAAATAGGAAAGTCCCTTTTACCTGGTATTGTTCTGCGCCTTCTATTATCATAGGCTGATTGACCCAAGGATTCCAGTTCATGTTGGGTGGGGTCCATTCAACAACACCTTTACGATTATCAGGTGCTTCAACGTCAAAYTTGCTGCCAGGTGGCAGCACCAAGGAAATTCCATCTTCCGACGTTTGAGGCTGAAATATATAGATTAAATACTATACTTCCCATATCAGAACTTGGTAAAAAAATACAAAGTATGCTTCTTTAGTAAAATAAATATATATTTTTTTGTAAYTTATGAGCAACGAATTTCAAAACTAAGGACAGACATATATACAAAAAAAGCCATTTATTTGATTTGACTATTAACAGGAAAATGTTTGATATTTGTCTTTTGCACTGCAACAGCATGTCATTGTGATTATGAAATTACAGAATACTGGTTGAAGAGGGGAGGGGGAGGGAGGCTAATGTGTCTAGAGCTAGCTTTGCAGTGAACCAATAGTGGGGGGAGGTTTGGGGAATAAGCAATGTCAGCAGGGGCACAAGTTCAACCCCAACCTCTCCTCCTCTCTTTGTGCTGCTACAAACGCTACCCAACAGACTGCTTCTCTCTCACGGCCTCTTTTTTCAGATTCCAAATTGGAGTACTGGTAAGGCTTATGCGTAAACACAATTTATAGAATGTTTTTTAACATGAACACTCATGGTACTCACCTCCCAAGACTTGTATAACCTAAATGCCATCAAACCTAATATGCTCTGGTTTTCATTAACGGAGGGAGGTTCAACATTCGTTGGAACCAGTGAATCTCTTCTTCACCATGGGACAAAGATGGGGCAAGACTACATCTTAGAAGCACTTTATTTCATATTTTCCATTACAGTATTTCTATATTATACACAAAAAAGAAYAGTGTCACATAAAAAATGAAAACCATTTGGTAATGCATTTTGACTTCAGACAAGAATCATTTATAATCAGAATTTTATCTGGCATTCATGTTCCTYAATAAACATTTTGCACAAAAAACTTCTAATGAAAGTGTAAAAATGTCAGACATTTTGCAGAATTTTGTACAGTATTCTGCAAGTTTAGAATCTTGTACAAGATCCAAGCTACTGTACATAGCTATGTCACTTTTTTTTTTCAAAATGGAGTTAGAAATTTAGGAGTTTGCAGATGCATGACTTCTTATCTTTCCCGGCTAAAATTCTGACTACAAATCAAAAAGTAACCTTCACTTTCCAAGCACTTTTTAATGGAAAGGAAAGGAAACTTCAATCACACTATTATTTTTTTGGTTGTACGTGACACTGTTCTTAATTGTTTTTCAAGGATTTCTGTACACCAACATGCTGACCCATCCATTGCACAAGATGGTCCACACAAAGGTGTGTTAAGTACACAACTTTTTTAGTTGTCACTGAAATGAAGTCTGAAAGCACCCAATACTGATAGCTAGCAATTATTTAAAATAATCAAATCAAAAAAACCATTCTGCTTTATCTTGCAGAACAAACTTTATCTCAGTGACAACATCTTTTGCATAATTGTAAAAAATAATCTATGCTTCCAAGAGATAGTATGCCCCATTCTTTTCCCCAAGGTATTCATAATTATTGTTCTAACTCTTTTAGACCAATGTTTAAGAGTAACTTCACTTTACACCAAGTGCTAAGAAAACTATATCCAGACATTTGTTTTTTCATGTGAGTGAGAGATGTCTTTATATCAATTGGTAGAAGCTTAAACCTATTTTTTCAGAGTTGACATGATTGTCTTGGTCTTGTAATGATGCTTGAAAGCTGGATTGCTTACCTGAGTGACTGGTTGTATACCAAGGTCATTTAGAAGTCTTTGGAGTTGTTGCTCTAGCTCAGGGTTGATGCCAACATCAAAGGGCTCAATCTACATAATATTGACAGAGCTTGAATTTAAGTGTTTTTTCTTGCATAGACTTACAGCTAGGGTAATTGCAGGTTTCAATATTGTTTTGAAATAGAAATAGTTTAATTTTTTTTTTTTTTTTTGAATTTTTTGATTAAATAAAATGTTTTTACACTAGGAAAACACAATACTAAAACTTTTAACATTCAATATAATATTTTTAAAGTAAAGAACTTTTATTAGCAATAACAAA
>NW_022261904.1:190236-203914 GCF_009602425.1 Actinia tenebrosa
CTCTCTTGCTTCTGCATATTTACGAGGACAGTGGGGGGCTTTTGGAGGTGGGGGGGGGGGGGGGGGGGGGGGGATGGGAGTGGGGCTCAATAAATTGTACCTCTTGCAACCCACTGCAAAAATATTTAGCCTTGTCTCAGAAACATAAAATTTTGCTTTGATGAACAATAATGGTTTGATAGTTCTATAGAAAAATATGCTTTTCCTTCAAAAAAAAAAAAAAAAAAATGAGGGGTTCCAGCTCCCTGTCTCCACCATCCCTGATCTAAAGGCTATTACCCAGTAAACAAGTTAATCCTGTTAATTACCTCAGCAAAGCTTCGTTTGTTGTACATACTGTAGTGGTAATCTCTTGGTCCCTCACCACCTCCAACACGTCCTGTGAAGTCACCCCCTGAAGGATTTGAAATAATTAGAATATATTAAGTAATTGAAGTAATTRGGTCTGATTATGTTCGTTTGTTCATTTGGTCRTTCATTTGTTTGTTCATTCATTTGCTCGTTCCTTCGCTCGTTGATTCATTCACTCGTTGTTGGTACATTGACCTTATGATGCCAATTAAGGGATTAACATTATCTAATGGGATAGATTGGTTTCACAACAGATAATATCTTTACTGCAGTTTTCAATATTCTGCAAACTCTGACATTTCAATGGCTCGTTGTGAATTTGTTTTTTCACTCTGCCAGTCAAGAATATAAAGGTAACATTGACTAATTATTTTTGATTGAAGGCAGCGAAAAATAAAATTTTAGCATATACCTTGCAACTACCGAGTTCACTGAATATCGAAAACCACAGTAATTAAAGGGCTGGAACAATGCAATAATTTAGTAAATTGGTAAATTTACAAATAAATTAAGTAAATTAGTAAATTTATAGTGAAAGTCATGCCTTAAAATGACATGGCTGCCATATAAAACCTCTCTATTTAAACATCGCATCCACCTATGTATGATCATTATATTATTCACCTTGCTGCATGAGAGACTGTGGCATTTGTGGAAAGTTTTGTGTAGGAGGCTGTTGAACTTGTGCCATGGTTAAAGCTTGTGGGGCTGGAGGCATGTTGGATGGTAATGGCTGAGGTGTTGGGRCTGGTGCTGATCCTTCTTGCTCAGCCTGAAAGAATCACATGCAATTCACCATCTGCATTATAACTGTAAATCTTAAAAGAAAATTATAAAAGTTTAAACATTTTTGACCAAAGTCATCATYRCRCTTAAAMTTTATAAYTTTCTTYGTTGTGAAATGTGATYGTYYGGATGAGTRWAGTCTTGAGAAARACTGYTGTTGGTATAATTTTCTTTAWAAAATCCTTAGCCTTTTACTTATCAAACAACTATTTTTAGGGTATTATGTTAGCTATGTCATAACTGTAAAAAATCATCAACTGAAGCTTATTTCTTGCCAAGTTTGGTCCTCACTACGACATAAGCATACAGTAAGCACCAGAATAAGTATAAGAATTACAACAATCCATTCTTCTTATGCTTGTGCTTATGTCACTGAACTTCCCAGTGACGATGTACACTCTTATGCTAGGTGCTTATGTGCTAGTGAGAACCAGGCTTAATTTCAGTTAACTTATTCTATTTGTCCTCTACCCGAAAATACCTCGTCCTCACTATGACATAAGCATAAGCACCAGTATAAGCAAATGGATCACAGCGTTCTGTTCTTCTTATGCTTGTGCTTATGTCACTGAACTTCCCAGTGTTAACTTACACTCTTATGCTTATGCTTATGCCTATGCCTATGCCTATGCTTATGCTTATGCTTATGTGCTAGTGAGGACAAGGCTTCACTCATGGATGACATGCTTACAAACTCTTCCTTCAAAAAAACAAATATTCAAATATTCAAATATTCAAATATTTTATCAGTAGTCCCTAAAACAACCTTTGAACTGAACATGCAAGGTAACACAATCTAAGTCACTATTAATCACTAACCAGTATTTCATCAGGAACTGAATCTGCTGGRATGAAACCAGCACCAATTAAAAACCCAACAAAATCTTTAGCAGCATTAGCCTCKGCTTCTTTCTTTGAGGTGGCTGTTCCAAACCCAACGTAATCAAATCCATTCACTTGTACCTAATATATAGAAAAAGACAGAAATTATTGTTTTACTTGTGAATGGTGGTACTGATAGTAAGGTGGTAGGAAAGTGGTGTTTTGTTATCGGTGGTAGTGGTGTTTTTGTTTTTGGTGGTGGTAATGATGTTTTCATCATTGGTGTTGGTGGTGGTGGTGGTGGTGTTAGTGCAAGGGGGTAGCCACGTGATTTGGGCCAAAATAAGTGTGTGGTACATGAAAACAACAAAACGTAAAGTGTGATTTATGAATTCCAGGTTTACTTTAACACATGATTCTTCCCTTCAAATATTTTGGATGTACTCCTCTATATTTGCTATACGGTTATGTGCCGCCAAACAGGGTATGGTTTTCAGCAATTCTACTCTGGAACAGGGTATATAAAATCGCGCTCACTCTGGGACAGGGTATATGAAATCACGCTCTCTCCTCTCTGGAACAGGGTATCCATTTTTGCAATATCAGAACAGGCTATGATTTTCAACGATTTTACTCTGGAACAGGGTCAGGATTCAGTGGGCTCAGCAGCACATCCCTACCCTAAACAGGCAAGAGTACCCCCCTCCCGGGTGGTGGTGGTGGTATAGCAGAGTGTAGTACCATCAGTTATATTCTCTGTAACAGAAGTACTAGCAGACCATATTTCGTATGGGTGGGAAACAATACAGTGTATTTATAGCTGTGCTGTAGCCCTACCATCACATAAATACTTGTTGTGATTGGATGAATTGCTAGAAGACAATAGGAAGCCATTTCAATGCTGCTGCAGGTCATACCATGCACGTGCTGTTTCCTACTCATATGAATACCACTCTAGCAAGTATTTGAATTAGCAACAACAGTAGTCTTAACATCAGCAGCAGTGCTAATGTAGTAGTAATATTGCAATGCCTAATTTTTCACTTTTACTCGATATTTAATTGATCTATTTTTAATTCAATACACAGAGTAACAAGCAAATCCTTGAAAGAATAAGCANTGGTGTCCTTATCAGTGGTAGAGGTGTTTTCATTATTGGTGGTCGTGGTGGTAGTGTTGTTGTTATTGGTGGTGGTGGTGTCCTTATCAGTGGTAGTGGTGTTTTCGTTATTGTTGGTGGTGGTAGTGATGTTTTCTTATTGGTGTTGGTGGTGTGTTCGATATTGGTGCTGGTGGTGGTGTTGTTGTTAGTGAAAGGTGGTAGCTATGTGATTTGGGCCAAAATAAGTGTGTGATACATGAAAACAGCAAAACGTAAAGTGTGATTTATGAATTCCAGGTTTACTATGACACACGATTCTTCCCTTGAAACATTGTGAATGATTCATGAATGATAGATTTTATTTTGTGAATGGTTAGAATTCATTTAAAAGTTGTGATTTGTTAATTTGCCTCAATGGGTCACATGAATGCTGATCACCCTGTGTCAACCTGTTGGCGATAGTGGTGGGGGTGTTGTTGTTGTTACATGTTGGTGATGGTAGTGGTGGTGGTGGTGATAGTGGTGGTGGTGGTGATAGTGGTGGTGGTATTGGAAGTGGTGGTGGTATTGGCAGTGGTGGTGTTGTTGTCATTGGTGGTGGTTGTGATGTTATTGTTGTTGTTGGTGGTGGTGGTGGTATAGCAGAGTGTAGTACCATCAGTTATATTCTCTGTAACAGAAGTACTAGCAGACCATATTTCGTATGGGTGGAAAACAATTCAGTATATTAATGGCTGTGCTGTAGCCCTACCATACCCTACCATAACATAACTACTCGTTGTGATTGGATGAATTACTAGAAGACAATAGGAAGCCATTTCAATGCCGCTGCTGGTCATACCATGTACATGATGTTTCCTACTCATATGAATACCACTCTAGCAAGTATTAGAATTAGCAACAACAGTAACATCAGCAGCAGTGCAAATGTAGTAGTAATAGTGCAATGCCTAATTATTTTTTATTTTTAGTCGATATTTAATTTATTTATTTTTATTCAATACATTAAGCTTATTTTACATTATGAATTATTATATATTTAAAAAAATCTTGTATGTCTAGTCGTTCTAGCGCTTTCGCAGTATTAAATTGGGGACACTTTTCGCTCACGCACTACCACTTTATTCGATATTCTATGCACACAACGCTCAACTCACGTGTTGATTTTTAAGGTGACGGGAACACAGAGTAACAAGCAAATCCTTGAAAGAATAAGCAAGACGTTATCAAGCTTAGTATAAAACATATCAATGCGCACTCTGTAGGACCTTCCCTGGGGACCTTCTCGCTTCAATCACACGCGATATACTTCGTATTTCTCCCTCCCTGAAAGTCAATACGTAAACATACCTGAAAACTAAACTTTCCCGGTTTAGTAGGCCTTTCAGAGTACACTGGTTGGGTCTTTTTCTTCCCACAAAAGGCATAAAGAAAGTTCTTCACCATGCCCGCCATCTTGGATCTTCCATATATGTGAATAGTAAAGAGGCTGGGGAGGGGAGGGATAGTCAATTGGTTATCCTAAGGGTGAGGAGGTAGAATTTCATTCCAAACTTGCTGATAAAAAAGGAAAATAATTTAAAACGATTCATCTTCTAAATTTGCAACAAAAAAACCTAGATGGATTGAAATGAAGGGTATTTGAAAGTAAATTTAGAAAAAAAAATCGTAATTCAAAGAAATTATTTTTTGATTGTTTAGTCGAAGTCATGTGACTGCATCAGCCAATCATCACCCTCATTTCCACCCTCTTTTTTCGGGCGTCTTCTACAGAAACACGAGAAGAAGACCTCTAAACAAAGCTGTTCTTCTTTGTCTAATTCTACCCGCGATTTAACCGTGAAGTAAACATGACTGCAGTACAGGCTCGAGATATTCCTATTCTCGAGACTGTAGAGGACATTCAAGCTCGTCGTGAGCAAGTTTTACGGCGATATGCTGACTTTAAAGACGCTACAAGAGTCAGGCGTCGACGCTTGGAGGATGCCAAGAGGTATTTTCAWTTCAAGCGTGATGCTGATGAAGTAGAAGCATGGATCAATGAAAAGCTTCAGATTGCCTGTGATGAGAACTACAAGGATCCCACCAACCTCCAGGTACTGTATTTTAATTTCTTACATCGAAAAAGCTTGCCTTTCGTATCACTATAGACAGCTGGAAGCGAAGCTTGTATTATGTTCGAGCCAGCGCCTTTTGATTCAAGAATGTCTGTCTGTACGCCTGTTCGCTTTCTCACCAGAATTAAAAGCTCAAAGCAAATAAGAGAAGCTTAAAAGGCAAGAAAAATCTTTATTGTCGTGAAAAAGCAGATCTYGTAAAAGACGAAGATCTATTTCATTAGGGCTTCGTGATTGCCGCGCGAAGGCGTGATCCGGGACGTAGATGTTGAAAATGCCGCTCCTTTGTTCGATTGCATGTTGAAAATCTTCCCATATTTCCCCTGTTTCCCTTAAAAATAAGTCTAGAATTTGCTTGTATGGATAGAAATTGCCAAAAAATGAAATAATTTTSAATATATTTTGTAGATTTCGTAAAGGAAATCAACAAACACTCGAAATTGATCGACTCGTGGTCCGTCTGATTTGATGTCTGGAGGATTTTCGGCYCATRATTTCTTCTTTTTCAACACTCAAAMCTCTTCTTTCTACTTGRGATTTAAATTTTTATGCWGTTCCTMTTMTTTTCGATAAGATATAAYATATGCATCWAAAATATAGCRATATATATTTTATATTCTTGTAACCATATTCTTCATATTTGGGATTCCTGTGGTACCCTATGACCACAGTTGCAAATGCTATTTGCATGTTTCTAAATTCTTAAACTTTTTTATAGGACAAGCTCCAGAAGCACCAAGCCTTCGAAGCGGAAATATCTGCACATAGCTATGCCATCACTGAACTGCAGACGACGGGAGAGGAGATGATCAGCGAGTCACACTATGCCTCGGAACTCATTCGGGTATGTTATGGAAATCTGATAAAARATATTTATAGGAATAATAATCTTTAAAGATTGTAGATTCAATTGTTTTAAATATAAGTTTAATTCCTCAAATTGCCATAAGTGTTTTTACTGGTTTAAGCACACACTCTAGTAATGTTTACATTAGCAAATTTTGCCTGGTGATTTTGTTGAAGGAAAAAAACTTAGCAGCTATTGTTTACTTTGATTTTTAACGACATTCTAGGTTTGTCAGTATATTATATGCATCAAATTGTTCTTGACACTATAAAAATGTGAAGTTCCAAATGGCAAAACAGACTAAAATTATTCATTAACTGGTCATGTATATTTTCATTTTATTAGGAGCGTTTGGATTCTCTCATCAAGCTATGGGAACTTTTGCTTTGCAAATCTGCCGAGAAGGGACGCATGTTGCTCTTTGCTCAGAAGCGAGTTCATTACCTTCGGGAAGTTGATGAGGTTATGACCTGGATTCATGAAAAGGTAAGAAAAAGAATAAACATGAATTTAATATCTATTTGCTCTATTTTTCAATCGTTGCTTGAATATTACAACTATTTCACATTAAACACAAAAGATAGTGAGGATGAATTCAAACATCCAATTTCATATGAGCCCAACCTAATGGCATCAAAGAAGACTGCTTTATCCATTGTCCCATTTAGGGTTGGCTCATGTGAAGTTAAACGTTTGACCTGACTGAGCCACAAATAATAATATTATTTGCAAATTTGAAAGTTATTTTACACACAAGTTTCTTTCTCCAAGCTTAAATTATGACTTTCTAGATCAAGTCTTATTGATATTTCTGGATTATCCTTTTGCAGGAAGCCATTGCAACAGTTGAAGAGCTGGGAAGAGATTTGGAGCATGTCATTGTCTTGCTGAAGAAGTTTGATGACTTTTTCAAAGACTTACAAGCCAAYGAATCCAGGATAACATACATCAATGATCTTGCTGATCAATTGGCTGAGGAGGGACACCCTGACATTGAACTCATCAGCCTCAAACAAAGAGTAAGTTGATCATTGTTTGAAATTCTTTTTTTTGTTGCAAAGACACTTCAAAATTTGCTTATTCAAACTTTCTTTTTTYCCCAGGAAGTAAATGAGGCATGGGAGAAGCTCAAGAGGCTAGCACTTCTGAGAAAAGAGAAGCTTGAAAGTGCTCAAGAGATCCACAACTTTTATCGGTAAGCTTAGTTGTTTATTAAAGTCACTTTCAGGGACTGTGAAGGGGAATACTTCTTTTTTTTTACATACTAATCTCTTATATTTTATTGATCTTAGCCCTCACCCCACCCCACCCCCTAGTTTTAAGGGTGCTCTGCAGTTCTTAGGTTTTTGTAAACAAGATTTTAAGTCACTTTGTAGCTAATCTTTTCACATTTATGTGTCTAATTTTTTATTGAAAATTTTTACAGTGATGCTGATGAAACCAAGAACTGGATCAATGAAAAAGACAAGGTGTTGTCGTCGGATGACTATGGAAAAGACTTGTCTAGTGTGAATGCTCTACTCAGGAAGCATGAGGCAATGGAGAGGGATCTTGCAGCTGTGGAAGATAAGGTAAGGCATAATGAATTTGATAAAAACCTTGTTTTGTATTGATAGCCTTCTCTCTACTAAAAGTTTATGTGTACGCATGTATTAACAACATGGAACATTTGGTTTCCTAGGTGACAGCTCTCGGGCAAGAAGCTGGACGTCTCCAAGAAATCCACCCAGAAAATGCCGATGAAGTATCGGCCAAGCATGACGAGATTGTGTCTGCCTGGGGCAATCTCAAAGACAAGGTATGTACACTRTAAGGATGTGGTATTACACATACGTGATAATAGTCCTCTCTTCTTTTCCTCAGTGTCGTGAATAATTTCGTTCAATTTTAATTCATCTTTAATTACAGTCTGATGTGAGGAAGGCAAGGCTGGAAGATTCCTATCGTCTTCAACGATTCATTGGAGACTTCAGGTATTAATTCTATCATTTGAAGCATTCCTCATAAGTATCTGATACTAGCATTCTTAGTATGACTGTGAAGAGCCCATTGCTGWATGTGTGCTTTGCTGTGAACATGATGTTATTTGGAATTGTTATTGGCGACTATGTTCTGCAAGCTTTTCACAGTTATACGAAAACTGCTTTATCTCTAGACAACTATGTATTTCAARATTAGATTCAAGTCAAGTAAATTAAATCTCATAGAACTTGATTATTTCTTAAGGGATCACATGTCATTCATCAATGAAATGAAGGTACTGATGGTATCAGATGAGCTTGCTAAAGATGTTGCTGGAGCAGAAGCACTCTTGGAGCATCACCAAGAGCACAAGGTAGGTTATTAAARTACTTCTCAATTACAGAGTCTCTCAAGATTCTTTGGAGACAATGCAGGAGTGAATTAAGGTTGGGTAATATGGGCAACAAAATCCTGCAACTTGTCGTGAAAGAGCAAATATTGCTCATATTCTCACTCTGCAAGCAACAGATTTGCATTATTACGCAAAGTAGAAASTCTATGCAAATGTATTGTGAGCAGGGTGGCAATACAAGGACCCTTAGCTATGCAATTTGCAAAACAAGAAGGTTGTACAGCAAGTTGTGCAACTTGGTTGCCCATAATGCAACACCTTTAGTTTTAGTSTCGTGTCCATCACCTTTGAAAAGTCAATTTTAGAAAACTATCACTTTCAAAATAAAAGTATCAAAAAATGTTTTAGCATTAAAAATGTTTTAAGAGGTGTGGTGATATGCAACATGTAGCATGTGCAATGCATATATATTGATCATAGCACCCAACACTTCACACACAACACTTCACACACAACACTTCACACACAACACTTCACACACAACACTTCACACACAACATATTTTGTTGTTGCAAAAAATAAAGAGAGCTGTAAAAATTTACTGCATCTTAAATTGAAACAGTTTATTCTTAAGGTTGTTGAATAAAATTATATATTGTCATTTAGGGTTACATTGATGCATCTGAAGATGGATTCAACAAGTTTAATTCAGATGGGCAAGAGTTGATTGAGGCTGATCATTATGCTAAGGATGAAATCAAAGAAAAGGTAAGTTTTTTTAAAAAAATACTCAGCCAAAAACAGGAGGATAACACTGTACTGATCAGGCTGCATGTTGATCATTTTCATTTCTTCCTTGTGTAGCTCACAACAATTGAAGAAGAGAAAACTAGTCTTCTGGAACTGTGGGAGACAAGGAGAGTGCAATTTGAGCAATGCTTGGAGCTGCAGATCTTCATGAGGGACTGYGAGCATGCTGATATCATGATGACGAAACAGGAGGTAATGTATCAGTCATCACGTTTTATATAACCTGTTGTCAACCTACCAACACACACCCTCACCCATCCACCCCACCATTAYCCACAGTACCATCACGACTCAAAATGCTGRTTTTCATTCTAAGCGACAAACACTAGCATAGGGAGGGGGCATGTGCTGCCACAAAAAAATTGGTAGATTGTAGTCTATGATYGAGACCTTACTGCGCCCCTGGTRAAACAATCAGAGTAGAGTGAAGTCRGTTAGCAGTACATTTATGATTAAATGGAAATCAGAAAACCAATTCATAATCCGGATTTGAAGATTTCCTTTTTCTAGCCTTGTGCTTATGCTTATTATCTCTCGCTATTTCCTGGCTGCATAAACTGCATCTGGCTCTGCTTCAGGTTCCAGCAAAAATAAAAACCATAAAAAATATAAAGGGTGGTTTCGTGGAACCCATGGAACCATCTCTGGATCTGCCACTTAAAAAAGACTTTTCACAAAGTATTTGATAACATAGGTGAACTTCAGTAGGCAAAACGATGCATAGACGAAACGATATGTAGACAAAATGAAGTGTAGGCAAAACCATGCGTAGGCGAAACAAAGCGTCGGCGACACTATTGTAATTCCCCCTTGATTACCAATCGCTGATGTAACCTTGTTAAATCTGTTATTTTTTTAAGGCTTTCCTWGCTGATGAAAATCTTGGTGATTCTCTTGATGGAGTAGAAGCCTTGATCAAGAAACATGATGACTTTGAGAACTCATTTGGTGCTCAAGAAGAAAAAATCAATGTAAATGAATCTATTTAAGAATTAAGGTTTTCTAGTGGACTTAGAGTATGTGGCATCTTGTTATATGGGACATAGTCAAACCCAACTAGTGTCTATCATCAATGCGGAGTTCTGATTGGATGAGCTACTATGGGGTTATAAGTTATATCCTACTAAAATGAAAAGTACCAGCTTTGAAAACTAAACATTAAATTTAATTCAAAACTTGTTTACATCTATATATTTGACCGACTAGTTGGATTTGACTAAGACAATTAGTCGTCTCATCCTAATGGCCTATGAGTCAATAACGCATTAGGGCTCGAGGACTAATTGTTAATTATACTCTTACAAATGGTGCGATTTTACATGTATGGAATGTTATRTAATCTAACAGCATATTTGACCTCTTATTACTACAGAGCATCGATGATTTTGCAGAGCGTCTGATAAGAGACAAGCACTATGCCACTGATGAAGTCAAAGAACGTCGTGATGCCTTACTTGCCAGACGTGCGCACATACAAGAATTATCTGATGCAAGGCACTCGAAACTTGAGGAGTCTAGGAAGCTGCAACAGTTTGAGAGAGATGCTGAAGAAGTGAAAGTCTGGATAACTGAGAAGCTGAAGACAGCGCAGGATGAGTCTTACAAGGTATGTTCAATAGGCACYGGAGTACCCGATATAGGATTGTTGGGTGCGTAATAGGGTAATGGTGGTGGTAATGATGGTAAGTGTGATGATAATTGATGATGATGGTGGTAATGAAGATGACGGTGATGGTGGTGGTAACGATGGTGGTTGTGATGATAATTGATGTTGATGGTGGTAATGAAGATGACGGTGGTGGTGGTGGTAATGATGGTTGTGATGATAATTGATGATGATGGTGATAATAAAGATGACGGTGGTGGTGGTGGTGGTAATGATGGTTGTGATGATAATTGATGATGATGGTGTTGTTGGTGGTAACTGATGGTGGTTTGATGATTGATGATGATAATGATGATGATCATAATGATCATGATAACTGTTGTTGAAGTCTAACCTCAACATTTTCTTCTTTCTTATTCAGGAGCCTACAAACTTGCAAGGCAAAATCCAGAAGCACCAGGCATTTGAGGCAGAGCTGAATGCAAACAGGAACCGTTTGGAYGCAGTTGACGCAACTGGCCAGCATCTCATCTCTGAAAATCATTATGCCACGGATGTCATTCAGCAGCGACTTGATGAACTGCACGAACTATGGAGATATCTCTTTGAGTGTTCTTCAAATAAAGGTTTGTGTTTTCTGACAACAAAAAAGTGTTTCAAAAAAATATTTTTCTAATATTGGTTYCTAGAGTTTGAATGTTCTCTCCTTTGGTTTAAAGTTATGTTATCCAGTTTTTATCCTTTCAAAAACCTTACAAGCCTAAATTCCTATTSGATCAATGAGTTAGCCATGCCCTGACTTTGATCAGTTAAGAGTTTGTTTTAGGGTATTGATAGAATTAATTTTTTAAATTTGAAAAAAATATTATGTTTTTAAAATTTTTTGACAATTGCCCCTTAGAGGTAAATAGAGAGAAACTCACTCACTTACTCACTTGGTCACCCGAAGGMGGGCAACCACTAGTCCTCCCCAAATCCTCTTGTCATCCAGCAATGAAGCTAGTTCGCTCGCGTCGGATGCTCCAGTATCCCGCTTCAGCGTGTCGATGTAGGTTGTCTTTAGTCTGCCTCGACCCCGATGTCCATGAGTGGGCTCCCATAGCACTAGTTTCTTAGCACTCAACTCTTAGAAAAAAGCCATTGTCTATTCTACCCAGCCCTGTACGGGTGAAGGATGGGTAAAAGCTACTGGAGGTATGTTTGAATTACCCAACAAGTGATTATAATTAAAGCATTTTGTTCTCCTTATAGACAAAAAACTCAAGGAAGCTGCCCAACAACAGCAGTTTATCAGGTGAGTTTAACTATATATTAATTACTTCATATAACCTTGGGAAAGTAACCTATTTATGTGTTCATATTTTAAGTGTACTAAACAATTTTATTTGTTCAACAGAGGTGCTGAGGATGTGGAATTATGGTGTGCTGAGATAGAGAGCTTACTCAATGCCGAAGACACTGGCAAGGTATTTTGATTTTGAGGGTTTCAGATTTTTAATTTTGCAGACAACAAAGTTAGTAAATATAGTAATATGCACTTAAAACTAAGGTCCAAGTGCTGATTAGGTTAAGCATTTTATAAGAGTTGTCAGTGTTTTCTGTGTTAACACTGGTTATCAAGAAGATTCGTAAGATTATTATACAAGGAGACCTAGTTTTTAGCATTTGGCCAGACATAGTCTGTGTTTTTATCAAAAGCATGATACGTAATGTTCTCAAACTCATTAATACTTCATGAGGTCAATGACYAATGGTGACTTTGCATTGTAGTTACGTGCACGCACCTTGATACTTGATCAAAAATGGATCAAGACACTGATCAAAACAATGACAAATAAACGAATAATTGCGAAGGAATTAAGGAGTTTGAGAAGTCAGTTCAAAAACTCATGCTTCTTGTTTGATCAGGGCATCCAAACACCTCGAAACAATAAAAGACTCTGATCAAACACTCACACTCATTTTTGATCTATCATGTCAAGTATTGGGTTGAATTGCAAGCCTAAAAGTATTTTGTTCCTTTTATTTACAACTAGGATCTTACCTCRGTGCAGAATCTTCAGAAGAAGCATGATATGCTTGAGGCAGATGTGATCACACGTGTTGTAAGTATTAATAATATCCCTGTGCTTGTTATAAATTTATTACCTTAGTGTGTGCACTTTTTATTGTTTTTATCTGTAGTTTAGGGTTTTTATATCTGTTCTTCACAGTCCAGTTTAATAATTGCTTACTATCAATCACGTGACTTTTTGAACTTGACTGAGGGGCATTAATCATCCAGCAACTGATAAGTCAAAATATGTCAAATTAAGTTCTCAAAGTATTCTATCACATACACATACAACATCTGAATTGTTTAGCTCTCAAATGTAAATTGCCCCCCCCCCCCCCCCCCCCCCCCCCCAGTCAAAACACAGAGTTTTCAGTATGAGGCTACGTGCTAAACGCTCAGTCATTTGTGACAGGTGGTAAGAATAGATTTAATTTAGCACATAGCCTCATATTGGAACCTTTGTACTTGACAATTGGAGCATATCTCGGAGGGTGGCTATTGATCTCTGTTGATGGTAAAGAATCATGGGGGCATCCATAATATTGTGTCCTTTCTGTTTGATTTTTTTTTGAGATAATGTTTTATATTTTTTTATGAGGTCATTCGACCATTTCAGCCCCCTGTCCTGACCTTGTGCTTATAATATAAATTATAAAATATAACACATTTCCATTTTGTTTTGCAATTTCAGGAGAAAATTGAAGCCGTGAATGCCCAAGCAGACTTGTTTGAAGAACTCGATCATTTTGATGCTCCTAACATCAAACAAAAGAAGGAGGTTTTGAATGCTAGATATCAAGCTCTACAGGTGGGTGGAAACTTGTTGATGCTTCGCCTTACGAGCAGGATTCAATCCTTTTTAAACTA
>NW_022261904.1:210894-227901 GCF_009602425.1 Actinia tenebrosa
CCCTCTAGGTTCGTCAACTGAACATCGAAGCAGCTCGCCTCACGTCAACCCATCCAGCCAAGTCACAGGACATCGAATCTAAACGATATGAACTCGAGGAAGCKTGGGCAAACCTCAAGGATCAGGTAAATATATGACACTCTTAAACTACTTCTAAGAGTAGCTGGTAGTAATACAAGTTAAGATCAAGAGCTTTTATTCTTTATTTATTTATTTAATAAACTTTYACCCTAAAATAACTATTACAAAGTATTTTGTAGACTAAAAAAATAAATCTTTGGGTGAGGAAAACACAACAGAGCTGGGCTCCAAACAAAGTGTTTCCTATAAATAAATATAAATTTAAAATATCGAATGATAAAAAGTCATCTAAAAGCAAGGATTTTAGAAATTGATGTTGTGGTTGTTTTTTCTGGACTGTGTGAATTTTCTTTTTTGCTTATAGAAGGATCGTGTCTTATCGCATCGTCAAACCAGCTAAAGAGTGTATTGACGACTCTTAAGACTCCAGCGTGATGCAGGCTTATCCTTGAATCAACGAGTTGCTTGTTTTGTTATTCTAATTTCTGGTTTTGTTTACTGACCTCAGACATAACTTGAGTGAGGCTAAGCCCGCCTACGCTGGAGTTCTAAGATGCGTTAATAATTACATCGACGCGAGCATGCAACCATATGCATAAAGATAAAAAGTGTTTTGAACTCAACTTTGTGTAACAGTCTTTGTTTTATWCCAGGCCGCTGCCAGAAAAGGAAAACTGCTTGATTCTTATGACTACCAACGCTTCTTGAATGAATACAGGTAATACTTGGCAACAAGTGCATAGCTAATAAAAACTTCCCCATTCCCATGATTTTGTAGGATTCACCAACTGACCGATTATCATGAACCTCTCCATCTTATTGGAGCATTAACAGTTGCCCGTGAACATGATGCTAAAGGTATTCCTCCTAACTCAGTCGAGTCTGATTGTCCCTCTAACTTCGTCGCACAGAGAGTGGGGACTCGACTGAATTAGGAGGGAGAAGAGGGACTGTTTACAGCTCAAGAGCACTACTGCTACGACACCCTTGATTTCCTGTTTGTACATCTTGATATATATTTTAAAATTTTAGACCTAGTGAAATCCTACATCCTGCTGATGTATGTGTTGCTTCTGTTTTAGGGACCTCATATCTTGGATCAATGGTATCAAGGCCTTAGTATCATCAGACGAGCTGGCTAAAGATGTGGCCAGTGCTGAAGCCTTGATCGACAGACACAGGGTGAGTCTTCACGCTAATGCTGCTGCTTCTTATAGTAGCTTTCAGTGTTACAAGAACTCATCAGCTGTGAGCTGCACACTGAAAATAGGGTTTGTCTGCGCTTCATCGTTCAAAACCTATCTGTCAGTACCTTTTATAGTGGTAATAAATTATGCGTTCGGCGTGTGTAATGAAATAGAGAGAATAAGAGAAAAATATCAGTACCTTTTACATTCTGGACTGGGAACTCAGTAGCTACGGAGTTGCATAATATTTTGAAATTGCTGTAATTTTTCTGTCTATTTGTCTATGCTTGTTTTTTTTTCCTCCTTCGTTTTCAAATTTGTTGGTTTTGTTGTTATGTTGTGTGTGTGTGTGTGTTTTTTTTTTTGAGTTTCAAAGATTGCTTACGTAAGACGTACGCCATTTTGAATATAGCAATTTGTGAATCTTATAGTGTCTCCTTCAGTGAACACTTTCTTTATAAACTCCCAATTTGAAATCTCACCAAACAACATTTCATTGCATTGTTTTATCAGGAGTACCGTGCTGAGATCGATGCACGTGACAGCACCTTTCAAGCCTTTGATGAGTTTGGTCGTGAGCTGCTTGAGAAAGAGCACTACGCTAGCCCTGACATCCAGGAGAAGCTAGAGAGTCTTGCTGAAGAACGAGAGGAACTTGAAAGGTTCGATGATGTTGGAGTTATTCTTGGAATAGTTAGCTATGCCTAGGCCTGTAGTTTTACTGGACACTTGTCTAGTGCTTATCTTGGTAACTGACTTTTTTTCATTATTTTTGTAGAGCTTGGTTGGCAAGAAAACAGAGACTTGATGAATGTCTGGAATTGCAGGTAAGATTAGTTATGGTCTGATYATGAAATTAATGAAGTTGATAATGGCGACTGACGTGGAAAAGTGTGATTATGAAATGTGCTCGACATTTGTAAAGCTCAAATGAACAATGATTATGATGAAAGATGAGGCGGTAAGCCGTGTGGGATGGGCTCGGAAATCATATAACAACATGCGTAATAGCTAAATTTCGAGCCTTATATGAAACGACTGAAGAAGAGGGCCAATGGGGGCCAATTGGCCTTTCACAACTTCAAGTCGCGTAAAAAATGAGCCAGTTCAACTAGAATGATTATGATGATATTACTGGTGGTGGTGGTGGTGATGATGACGATGACGATGATGAAGATGATGGTAATGATGGTAAGCATAGTGATGGTGGTTAAGCCTGTAATGAAGAAAGACTAGCGACTTTGTTGTGGGTGAAATAATGAAATTGGCAATGGCGAGTGACGAAGATGATTATAAAGATGATGATAATGATTATGATGAAAAATTAATGGTGGTGATATAATGATGGTGATGCAGGTAATGAAGGTCTGTAATAAAGATGATAAAGGTGATGGTGAAGATGCTCGTGATGATGATAAAGATATCCCTGATCATGATCATAATTAATGATGATGATGATGAAAAATTAATGGTGGTCATAAAAATGATGGTGATGCAGGTAATGAAGGTCCGTAATAAAGATGATAAAGGTGATGGTGATGATGCTCGTGATGATAATAAAGATATCCCTGATCATGATCATAATTAATGATGGTGATAATAACAACATCTATAATAACCCTATCATTTTATTTACTTTCTTCAGCTGTTTAATCGCTCAGCCGAGCAGCTCGAAGCATGGATGGCAACACGTGAAGCAATGATCGAGAAGGAAGAAGACACGGAAGGAGAAGGTGCCGATGCCTTAATCAAGAAACACGAGGACTTCACACGTGCCTTGAAAATCCAAGAAGAAAAGGTGGCCAACCTGAAGGCCAATGCTGACAGGCTTATTAATGATGACCATTATGACTCTCCCGCTATTGCTGAGAGGATTGCTGCTGTACTTGCTCGGTGAGTGAATGTYCAATACGCACYATAAWCACTCGGGCTTGTAGTATATGAAGMAACTTATGCAGCTGCAAATTGAAACACTCTTCAAGACTCATATATARAGTTGCTTCATATACTGCGAGGATCAGCTCAATTTGATACATTACAACCGCAGTACAAATAYATATTTCATTCATATTCTCATACACACTCGGGCTTCCGTCTTGCGTGGCGTTTTGTCTACGCTTTTGAGTCGACAACATATAAATACAGAAACTAGAAAATGAACATTGAATCTTTGATTTTTCTAAAAGGTGGGCTACACTGAAACAAGCACTGGTCGAACGTCGATCCAAACTYGGAGAGTCCAAGACAATCCAGCAGTTCAGTCGCGATGCTGAAGATATTGAGTCTTGGATAAGTGAGAAGCTGCAGACAGTCTTGGATGAGTCGTACAAGGACCCTACCAACCTACAGTCGAAGTTCCAAAAACATCAAGCATTCGAGGCTGAAATTGAGGCCAACAAGGATAGAGTGTTTGAGACCATTAATCTGGGTGAAGGTAAATAAAGAAAATATTAATGTTGTTCTTGCTTCTCCTCCTCCTCTTCCTCTTCCTCTTCCTCTTCCAAATCCCACTTTGCAACTAAGAATTCTTGATTTTTCTTCGTAGGTTTGATTGAACAGAAGAAGTGTGCAGGCAGTGAGCATGTTGTGCGTGAACGAATCATTAAACTCGAACAGCAATGGGAACAATTGGTAACAATTTCCAAAAAGAAGACGCTGTACCTGAAGGAAGCCAATCAACAACAGCAGTTCAACAACAACATCAAGGATTTGGACTACTGGTTAGGCGAGGTAAGTATATCTACTAGTAATACAGTGCTTTCTCATGTTATACCATGGAATGAACCACGCCTTTCGTGTTTTCTTGTACACACACCACACTTCAGGTCTGCATGTGTTTACTAAAGGTTTCCCTTTATCCCAAATCATTGAAAATATCCAGCGATTTAGTTACAAAAACTTGAAAAACTGCCATACCTGATGGGGAGAAAAACTGTTTAATACCATCCCTGCTTTCTGCTTGGCTGTATTCACGATCCTTTCGGAATCTTTGACACAATTAAGAACAACAGTTTCATTTATGGGGTTTCAGGTAGAGAGTTCACTGTCTTCTGATGATTATGGCCGTGACTTGGCCAGCGTGCAGAACCTGACMAAGAAACACCAACTTGTTGAGGCCGATATTGCAGCACACGAGGTAATAAGCAGTTGGTTTATTAGAGAGTTTTAGATTGACTTTATTTCTTCCCGCAAACGGCAAACGTGACCACGTTTTCATCGTTTTCTTGTATTTTACTTTACCTTTTACAAACTTTCTCACTACATACAAATATTCTTTTGTTTTTCTACTACTTGGATTTTTTTGCAAGTCCTTTTCAGTAATGTAAAATACTTTTTCACAGGACAATTGACGTTTGCCGTGAACGTAAATCTAAAACTCTCTATTATCAAATATAAGTTGTGCGGAAACGGAATTTCGATTTTTATCTCTTTCTACCTGTATTTTGTTTCCCTCTGTTTGTCTTCATATCTGGGTCTGCCTGTCTGTTTGTCTGTCTGACTCTGTCTGTCTGTCTGACTCTCTCTGTCTGTCTGTTTGGCTTGACTAATGAATTATATCCTTATTTCAGGACCGTATCACCCAACTCGAAGCTCAGACTCAACACTTCGCAGAAGAAGGTCACTTYGATGCTGATGCTTTGCAAGAAAAATCCAAAGTCATCACTGAACGTTACGACAAGTAAGTTTTCTTAACTAAACTGAGCTTAGAGATCTCGAAGAGTACCGTTGATTTTGATTCAATTAACTTATTTTGTTATTCTTTTRATAGGGTCAAAGATCTTGCTACGGACAGAAGAGACAAACTTCAAGAATCAAATGCTCTKCACCAGTTCTACCGCAACGTTGATGACGAGGAGTCCTGGATCAAGTACGTATGCACTTTTCAGTTAACGACAGCGACACTTCAGCTAGTTCTTTCGATATATCTTCCCTCGAAATTTTATTCATTTTATATTTTATTTTATTTTTTTGGTATTGTGCGTTGGAATTGAGGATTTCGAAGTCTCAATCGAGAGCCAAGATCGTAACTGCAATATGTTATTTAGCACGTATTCAATCCATGTTTTCTTAAACGTTTTTTTTAATCTCAGAGAGAAGAAGCTACTGACGAGCTCGGAAGACTACGGCAAGGATTTGAGTGGTGTTGAGAACTTGAGAAAGAAGCACCAACGTCTAGAAGCTGAGATCCAAAACCATAAGTCTAGAGTCGTGGTATGTAGTGCCTTCCAAAACAAAACAAAAAAACCAGTTCTATGGAACTTTATGTATATATGTTTTTTTTCCTTCGTTGTTTGTCCACAGCTCTAATTGTTTCAGGTTTAGGTTAAATCATTGAGAGCATTTTTTGCTTTATTTTAGCGGTTTTGAGCAGCTGGACCTGGAAATACGTCTCAACTTAAAAGGTCTATTGTCTTATCTTTTTACAGTTTATTGATTCTTGACGAATGACTCTTTTTCGTAGGTTGTGATTAACTGCGGTGAAAAGTTCATCGAAGAAGGTCACAGCAACTCTGATGAGATCAAAGCGCGTGTAGATGGACTACAAGAAAAATGGAACGAACTGGAATCTCTTGCTGATGAAAGGTAGAACCAGATTTTTTGTGGGGGAGGGGGGGAGGTAGATGTGGCCTTTTTGAGAGCTGTTTTCCTTCACATCAAATCTCTCTTAATTCGAACGCTTCCCTTCAACTTTAAAACTTTATCGATACCCTGATTCCATCATTCTATCTTTTCTTTCATTTTTTTACTTGGTGAAAGRACTTCCAAATAAGGCAATAAATTACACAAATAGTCCTTTCTGGAATTCTCTTGAGTGACCACGAAATAGTGGTACCAAGTCGAGGTTGAACCCGATAAAATACAGTAAATGTATGAACACAGTCAAGACTAACCTCGACTTGTAGCCAATGTTTCGTGGGCACTCAAATGAATTCGGGATAGGTATATCGTATGTAAAGCGCCTTTGATTATATCCATATAGAAAAGACGCTATATAAATCATAAATCATCATATCGTATCCCCTCCTTTTCTGCACGAAGAACAATGGTTGCTGTGTTGTAGCCTTCTTTGTCTTTCCTCACCGTCTGTATATTTTGTRTTTCAGGCAACACAAGCTTGACGATTCACTGGCTTACCAACAGTTCAGTGCCAACGTTGATGAAGAAGTTTCCTGGATTAACGAGAAGAACACKTTAGTTGGTAGTGATGACTACGGCGACACACTCGCCGCGGTGCAGGTAAGAATACTCCTTCAATTCTATCTTATAACTATGAAAGAACGGCATATGTACGAACGTGCCTAGCCTACGTAGTGCTTCCACTCCCCTTCCCTTTCCCCTCGCTAGCCTCCCTGTCCTCTCCCCTCTTCAGAGCGCCGCGCCGCTACGCAGGCCAGGACATAACGTGCCGTGCCGTGTTTTAACATTGTACGATCTTTGTTCTGTCTTATAACTGTGAAGAATGGCTTATGTACGGACGTGCCTAGCCTACATAATAATTGCACTCCCCCTTCCTAGCCCCCCTCTCTTCTCCCCTTTTCAAAACGCCGCGCCGATACGCAGGCCAAGACGTGACGCGCCGTGCCGTGTTTTAACATTGGACGTTACTGTATGATACGATATGGCTACATTACGGCTTCAAATTTGCCGTATCGTTTACAACTTTTATAAAAAAAGCCCTAACTAGAACGCAGTTTTCTTAACACAAAAATGTGCGTTCTCGATTTGCCGAAGTTAGTAGGAGGCCATACGTGACTATAGTCCATATCCAAGCGCCGCCATATTGGAATAGAGACGAGGAGTGGTACGCACTTGTTTACATTCGATTAACTGTTGTGATACTCTTTCAACAGGGACTGCTCAAAAAGCACGAAGCTTTTGAGACTGATCTTGAAGTGCACAGGGATCGCGTGGCGGACATCGAGAACTCTGGCAAGAAACTCATCGATGATGTAAGTCAAGTATTCAAAGCGGTACACAACTGCTTAATTCTTTTTTTTTTTTTTTTTTTTTTTTTGTCGATTCAATTTTTTTCATAAACTTTTATTAATATCTAATTATTATTATTTTTTTTTTCAGGGCAATCATCAGTCAGAACTCATTGAGCATAGAATTTCTTCCATCCAGGTAATGGCCTGTCAAGCTTTGTACGTCCAACAGGAAAAAACTATTTTACCTTTTGATAGTACTTTGTGTTATGTTGTTAAACTTTTTTTCGCTTGTAGAACAAGCTTGTCGAGCTGGAGCGTATGGCGTCCTACAGGAAAACAAAACTGAACGACAACTCCGCGTTCTTGCAGTTCAACTGGAAGGCCGATGTGGTGGAATCATGGATCGGTAAGGATAAAGCAATTTATCCATCCATTCATTATTCATCCATCCATCCATCCATTCATTTATTCATCCATCCATTCAGTTATTCATTCAAAATATTTTTTCCATTGCATTTTACACATGCACTAGTGTTTGCAGCCGGACAATTTCTTTAATCGCATTTTCGCGCTTACATATCGATAGGATTTTTCCTCGTCAAGAGCATTTTTTTTTGTCATTAGAAACACAGTTGCCATGGTATCCTAACGTCTTGTCTCATTAACAGGTGATAAGGAAGGTATTGCGCAATCTGAAGATATTGGACGCGACTTGTCATCAGTACAGACCTTGATCACTAAGCAAGTATGTGTCAACATGTGTTAGCAATTAGGAAACATCTAAAATAGATAACAGAAACCGTCCATTTTTTACGGGCATAGAGGGAAGCTGGTGGGATTTAGTGGGGGAACTGACGTTAAAATTATGGCATTTAAGGGGGCCACCCCAAAAGTAATTAGCCAAGTACAAAATTAAATTAATATGGTTTGTGACGTTGTAATGTGGTATTTATTTTTCGTTTTTTACGAACAGGAAACATTCGAAGCTGGTCTCCAGGCATTCGAGAATGAAGGCATTGCACGTGTGACGGCTCTGAAGGACGAGTTAGTGGCATCGCAGCACGAACAATCCCCAGCCATCATCAAGCGACACGACGATCTAATCAAGAGGTAAGCGGTATATCTTATTAGCAGAATTACACCAAGAATAGACCTCTTTGGGTGTATTGTCTTCCAATTTCAGGCCATGTGTCATTCACTAGAGAGAATCATTTCTTTGTTGAACGGTTGTGCGCGAATATACATAAATATCGATAGAACTCAAACTAAGGCTGCGTTTACACGGTACCGGATACCGGAAGAACTTTTAACCGCTCTAAATGATTTGACCTGTACATTTTGTTTACACGGAACCGTCCCTTTAATTGTTTAAAAAATTTGTTCTGTTTACACGGAACCGGATTCAAATTTGCACGGCTAGGCGTAAGAACGTGTGAACTAAACGTACAGCTTTTTGACTGGTTAAAAGTTCGTCTGGTACCGTGTAAACGCAGCCTATGAATCTGATTCTCTAGACAATGACACGTGATCTAGTCTCCCCCACAGCCGCTTTCAGTGTCGTCACGCAACGCTTTCTCCCCTCAGGAGAAAGCGTTGCGTGACGACACTGAAAGCGGCTGTGGGGAGACTACACGTGATCTGAAATGAGATAACATTACGCCGAATTGGCTGTGTTCTAACATATCACGTGATCATCTCCCGCATGGTGGATAGGATATTTTAAAATATTTTTAGTAAAATTAAACATGCATTTAAGCCACTGAGTTATTTTAAAATTCAGTTCAATGTATCCCCTTGTTGTGTCCTCTAAATTGAGCTGCATTCCGGGCTCTATCGAGGAAATAGTCTTTATGTGTTGTACAGAAAAATTTTCGCACATCATTGGGATATCTTCAAGCTTCCCATTCACTGCCCAGGATGGCGCAATGGAACCACGTGACACGAACGTACATATCGGCAAGTTTTTTCATTTTACAAGAGTCATTGTGATCCTAAAGTCTTGACCTTTTTTTAAAAACAGATGGCAGGAGCTTCTGGATGCATCTCAAGCTCGCAAACAACGTTTGCTTCAGTCTCAAGAACAATACAAGAAGGTAACGAAAAACATTTGATTGAACGTTTACGAGGGATAAATATCAAATTCTATCTTTGGTCACCCTGTGTCCAAGACGAACTGATCCTTAGGAAGTCTCTTTTTCGGCCARGAACACAGAGATTAAGCGCGAACTRTGACAAAGCCTCATTAATAAAATTTATCTTTTCTCATATCAAATATTAATGGTTTTCAAGTCGGTCATGTTGGAGGACTTTAACAAAAGAATTATCAATGAATTATTTTGTTATATCCTCCAACATGGACGCCGTGTCTTTTGTTATTTAATTCTTTTGGCAATAGTTGAAAACCATCAATGAAATTATCAATTGTTTCCAAATTACTATTGATCAACTCGTAGTCACAGAGATGCCCATATTTAACCAGATACCTTAATAGCTAAATTTTGATGCTTTCATCTTCCAAGGTTGAGGACTTGTTCCTTCTGTTCGCCAAGAAAGCGTCTGCTTTCAACAGCTGGTTTGAGAACGCTGAAGAGGATCTTACTGATCCTGTGCGCTGCAACTCTGTGGAGGAGATTAATGTATGTATTCTTCGATTGCACGTTACGTCATCGCGGGCATGTTGGTACCATTTAACAAAAGATTTCTCATTAGCATCCATTGTTAACGGTACCACAATGGCCGCCATGTTTTTGTCTTTTAACTCTCTTGGGAATGCTTGCAACCCATCAATACGCCTCCTCATTTCAATCAAAAAAGGCTGTCATCACCAAAGGCGATAGGCAATAAGCGATAGGAGATAGGTCATTCCAAGATCCAAGAATAGCTGGAATGACTTGTTTTTCTGCTACTTATTTTCGTCAAGAAAATGAACCATTGATGAAGGTCTTTGTTTAGACCAAACGTCTGTTTTGAAAATTGTAAATTTCACAACTTTAAATCATAATAAATAATGTTGAGACTGATTCAATGTTCTTTGTATTCAACGAAACCATTTCCATGTCAGAATGACCTATCGCCTTTGACGATGACAATGTTGTTTTTTTGTGATAGGTGTACACACCTGTAAAATGTAATTTTATTTTTATTTTATTTTATTATTTATTAACTTTACAACTAGATATTTAAATCTAATTGGGGGCATGGCCAAAAGGACAAGAGTCCCATGTAAAAACCAGCCTAATACCTTACAACTAATCAAACAAAAAACAAAAAAATCCAAACAAAAAAAAACAAAAAAAAAAAAAMAAAGGCATTTTACGACTGTGATATCACAGGTATCCCAGTAATATAATTGAGAGGGGTCTTATGGAGTTTTTTTATATATGTATTATCTCACAGGCCCTGCAAGACGCTCACACCCAGTTCAGAGAGACCTTGGATCAAGCTGAAGAAGATATGTACGCTTTGAGGAAACTGGACAGGCAGATCAAGAGCTACAAAGTGTCTATTAACCCGTATGTATTTTCATTCTATTTGCTGTAACTTCCAAGGAACTTTCCCTTTGTTTAATGGACTCATCTTTTGACTTGCCTTATATTCAGTATTTTTCTTGATACATAATATCCAAATATCCATCAGTCTTTTTTTTTTCTTCTTTTTTTTCCCGCCTGCTATTTGTACTCCCTTACGTCCATTACATTTGTAAACACGCGATTTATATGCTGTATGTGTGTGCTTTTTGTTGTTATTTGTTTGTCTTTTAGCACGTTTTCCAACAACATGCCCATTTGTTTTCGTTTTCTGATATATTTACCCTTTCTCGTACATTATCCCCTTGGAGAGTTGTTAACTCGTATTATTCATTTTCTTATTTCCATTATTTTGTCATTGTTATATATTCAAGAACGTGTTGTTGTCTTTGGCAGGTACACCTGGTTTACGATGGAGGCACTAGAAGACACCTGGGAAAACCTTCAGAAGATTATCGAGGTACGATAGATAATATTACAGTTGATTGCTGATATTTGGATAGCATATGTTTACAATTTTTCTGGGTGTTGTGTATAGGAACGTGAAGAAGATTTGCGCAATGAATGTTACAGTTGATTAGTGATGTTTGGATAGGAAATGTTTACAATTTTTCTGGGTGTTGTGTATAGGAACGTGAAGAAGATTTGCGCAAAGAATGTTACAGTTGATTGGTGATGTTTGGATAGGAAATGTTTACAATTTTTCTGGGTGTTGTCTTATAGGAACGTGAAGAAGATTTGCGTAAAGAAGCACAGCGTCAAGAATACAATGATGGGCTGCGGCAAGAGTTTGCTCGCCAAGCTAATGGCTTCCACGCCTGGCTCACTGAAACAAGGTATATTTTATATCTGCAWCATCACCACCACCATTATCGTACCACCACTAGCTTCCCTAACTAGTAGCTAACGTGCTGGATTTATTTTTTATAGGGCATTCATGGTGGACGGACAGGGAGATCTTGAAGATCAGCTGGCTGACATCTTGAAGAAGGAAGCTGAAATAGCAGAAAGCAAGGGAGATCTTGAGGTTATTGAAGGACTTGGTGCTCAGATGGAGGAAGCCCTTATCTTAGACAACAGGTAATTGCCTGATCTATTTATTTTTAGTGAGCCCCTTTGATAAGCTTTTTCTCTTGGGAAAAACCAGAGTATATAAGACTTACACATACTTTCACACACTTACACCCATTTGCACACACTAGTATCGGGAAATTTGATTCGTTGAATTGCACTTGTAGAACACAAAGACAGTTGCAAAGCAAAACAGTTTTCCATTAATGAAAAGAAAGTCAGAGTTCAACTATCTACTCGCTTACTCACTCCCTCCCTCTCTTCTTCATACTCTTGCCTCCTTCCTTCCTTCCTTCCTTTCCTCCTCCCTCCCTCCCTCCCTCCAATCCTTCCTTCCATCCTTCCACCAACCTATCCATTCATCCTCACTCCTTCGTTCCTTCTCTACCTCCCTTCCTCTATCTGCCTCCCTCCTTGCCTCCTCCCCTTTCTCTGTATTTTCAGCTAGTCATCTTTTCACTAGAATAATCGTCCTTCCGCAAAAGTACTAAGACACATATGTTTTCTTCTTTCTTCACCACAGGTATACCGAGCATAGCACCGTGGATCTTGCTCAGCAATGGGACCAATTGGATCAGCTGGCCATGCGTATGAAGCACAACCTGGAACAGCAGATCCAGGCCCGTAAGACGACTGGGGTATCAGAAGACAGTCTCAAGGAGTTCACCATCATGTTCAGGTGAGAGGTTATCTACCAAGACAGACACATCATACTACTTGACAGCCATACAGGGACTTTTCATTTTTTCATTGCTGTCACATGTCAAATGATTACAATAGTCATAATTGCACGAATAGAAGTATGTCTAATGTATTGAACCTTGCCACACTTGTAATAACCCTCGCGGCATAGAAGGAAGCGTCACATCAACCAAGCTCGCATGCTTTTGGCGTTCGCAGAAATTCAACACGCGACCCAACGCGTAGGATTCACAGCGGTGAAAGGCAAACGTTCTACTGCTGTGCCACGCTTTCAATCCTTTATGTTTATTGTGCTTCGGTGGAAAAACTAATCTATATATCTATCTATCTACTTTCCTTCAGGCATTTCGACAAGGACAAGACAGGATACTTGGACTACCAGGAATTCAAGTCTTGTCTGCGTTCACTGGGATATGACTTGCCTGTTGTGGAAGAAGGCGAAAGTGATCCAGAGTTTGATGCCATCATCAGACGCGTCGATCCTAATGGGTAAAGTATTTAGAGAGGGATTTCACTCACGTGACAAGGCAGCCAAATTGGTGTGCCAGTTCAATTTCCGGAGAATAGCAAATGTATTGTTTTGGTACACCAACATGGCCGCTGTGACGTCAAGTGAAAACTCTATAGCCGCCACTGGAGTTAAGTAAGATACGAATGCGACAACTAATAATTGATATAATAATGATTGTTATCTGTAGTGATGGCGTCGTTTCCATGGGTGAATACATGGCTTTCATGATCAGCCGAGAAACAGAGAATGTTGGCTCCAGCCAGGAAGTCGAGAACGCGTTTATGGCGCTGACTGAGGGAGGAAAGAGGAAATACGTCACTGAATCTGACCTTTATCAGGTATGTTGTTAGGCTTTTAGCTACTATTAGATCGTAAGAGGAATGTATGGGTTTTTTCTCTTTTGCTTGCGTTGTCTTTCCTTTCTCCCTTTTTTCTTTCATACTTTCTTTGCATTGCTTTGCTGTTTGCTCTGCTCTGCTCTGCTCTGCTCTGCTCTGCTCTGCTCTGCTCTGCTCTGCTCTGCTCTGCTCTGCTCTGCTCTGTTGTTGTTTATTTACAATTTTTCTAATTCAGTTTTCTTTCTTTCAGTCTCTAACAAAGGAACAGGCCGAGTACTGCATCGATCGTATGCAACCATACGTAGACGACAAAGGACGTGAAATCCCTGGTGCTTACGACTACAAGTCCTTCTGCTCCGCCTTGTTCTCCAACTACTAAACGTGTATCTCTAAAAGAAATCCTCTGCAATCCTGCTGTAGTTTTTAATTTTTATTTGACGTTAATGGTGTTTGTTAAATTTGCTATTTTGGTTTTAAGCTATGTAGAGTAAAATAAATTAAAATAAGAGTGGAATTAGGTAAACTAACTGGATAAACCTGTTTTTTCCAAAGAAAAATTTTTTTTTGTTGCTTTACTTTTGATAATCTGTCACAGTTTAAGCACGATAGACCAATGCATAAATAAAACACGTCAGAAGCCTACCTCGTGTTGTTGTTTGATCAACTTTTGGAGGTGTTTCAGGGGCGCCGGAACCGGGGGGGGGGCTTTTTGTGAATTTTTAATACATTTTCACTAAACTCAGCTCCCCCCACCTTGCCATTCAATGTCACTATTGAGCCCCCCAATCAAAAAACTGCTCCGCCGTCCCTGTGTTTGGGGAATTTCCAGGGGCATATGCTTTTACGTATACCCTGAAACAACCTTTGGCCTGAGGCCAGGGTAAGGCTAACACATATTGAACCCTGAAACAACCTCTGGGCTGATCTAGGTCGGGGCATGGCTAGTTCACAGATCGAACCCTGAAACAACCTCTGGGCTGATCTAGGTCAGGGCATGGCTAGTTCACAGATCGAACCCTGAAACAACCTCTGGGCTGATCTAGGTCAGGGCAAGGCTAGCTCACAGATCGAACCCTGAAACAACCTCTGGGCTTGTCTAAGTTGGGGCACGGCTAGCTCACAGACCGAATCCTGAAACAACCTCTGGGCTTGTCTAAGTTGGGGCATCGAATTGGAATTTTAAAGCTTGTAATGTTTTTGTGGAGGGAGGAAAACTGGAGCCGTAGCTGAATAAAAACCCTTAAATCAAGGGAGATACCGAGCGAACTCTATGCATGGCATATCGAGTCAGGAACCGATCTCGTGACCCCAGGGGTGGGTGGCGAGTGCTATGTCGACCTTGATCATGAAAGAAACGTTTCATTCCCTGTACAATTGATGTTATTGGGTTAAAAGCCCATTTCTTGCAGAAAATACCCTAGCTTTTATTACTCCTATGAATCAATCAAACTGGCACATAATGACTCGTATACTAGAGGAAGTGGAAGAGCGGATCATTAGACCTATGGCTTGGAAGCCCTTTATTACGGCCTTGGTTTTAATAATTTACAATATAATATTCAACTTCACTAAATATCATCTTCAAAAGAAGGTACTGGGGGCGTTGTGCACACATCAGAACATTTTTTTTTCTTTGGAGGGGAGCTTTCACTTCCGTTTGTTTCGTCTTGTTTTTGTTTTTGTTTTGTTTTGTTTGTTTGTTTGTTTTTTGTTGATGTTGTTTTGACTTTCTCTTCTCCCTTAACTTTAATTTCTCCTATCATTTCTCAGTCTTTCACGGGGCGTTTGATATGAACCTGAACAGGTGTGTAGAAGTTAACAGCACTTAGGGCCGTCTATCGGGTCTTGATAAGTTTTTCCGGCTTCGAGCTGGATCCGGTTTTCCATCCCCTCAAGACCTAGTTTTCGGATGGTTCGGCTTTGATCAAACTCAGAGATTTTTCAGCATAAGGGCATCGATAAAATTCGAAGATTTTGCATTCAAATTTATCATCTCTTCATTATCAAATGCAGAGCAGATGTTTGCACCATTTTGAATGCCGGGCAAAAAAAAAAGTGTAAAACCAGTTTTTCCTTAAATTCTCGAGGCCTTCACAAATCTCCAAGTTTAAAGAGTCGAGTGAGGATTCCAGCCTTACTTCACACAAGTTTTTTGTAGAAATACTCAGAAATGCTTTTTAGGCTTGAAAGTACTCCAGAACTCATAATAACTATGAGTCAACCAGAGTATTCAAGACCCTCGGGATTCCCGCTGAATCAGCGAAAACCAGCCGTTCACAAGCTTCATTCCCACAATCCTCTGCCCTCTCAATACAAAACTTTCACTCAAGATGAACAGGAACTCAAAAGTTTTGTCCGAAAAATTATCCTAAAAACCCAAAACATAAACATGAAAAAACGATTCTCGAGTGACTAACGATCCACAATGCCGTTATTCAGGACGAGAAAAGTTGATAAAGACGAAGCACAGAGAAGAATTCAGCGATGTCTTGTCGTAGTATGTCAACCATTTTTATGCTGAAGTTTCTCTCGTACAATATTTTTCTTTATATTATTTATTATTTTTGACGATTGCCAGCAGTTTGGTAACTCTCTCCGCGTATTGATATTTCCTCTGTTGCTTTTTAAGGCTGAGGAATCGCCTGAACCTTCGCTGGATTTGTCAGGTTGTGGAGTGACAGAGGTACAAGTTGAATATTCTATTCTTTAAATTAGTTTTATTCATGTTTTGAAGTGTTCTGAATAAAATATCAGCAACATTTTATTTCCTAAGAACCTTGCCTTGAATTTTGCAATTCAAACATCTGTTTTGTATCCATTTGATATACGTGACTCTATAGTTTCCCTTTGATGACTAATCATAATTTAAGCCTGCCTTACATAATATTATTATTCTAATATTGGAAATTAAAGCTACGTATTTAAATAATGTGTAGTTGTCAAACATTTTATGAACGATCATTTATTTAAGAATTCAAATATCGAGGTATTTCTGCTCATTTTCTGCTGGATTATATTAGGTTTTAGAGTTCATAACTTACGCTTAATAAGATCATTAACCCATTTTTTCATCATTGATAATGGCAGCAATATTGGTTTGCAGTAGTTGTTGCATACCATGGCCATATGAATTAGTTAGTCCATCAACAGACATATTTTAAAAGTCAACGACAGATATTTTATTAGTATWTTTTTTTTAAACAAGTCTCAGTGTACACCAATTAATACACTCAAGAGACTGGAGAGGAAATGGCATTTTGCAGAGATCCTGACTTTTTAAATAATATCCACTGAAGATTGCTAAGAGTGGGAAATATAACAGACTCAGGAATTATATATGGGAAAAAGGGAAAACGTTTTCCCCTTCCAATTATTAAAGCATAATTCATTACAATTACTTACTTCCATATTTTTTTCTTCAATGTTTTAGCTTCCAAAAGATGTTTTTTCACTTTGCCGTGTATTAAGAAAAGAGGTAATGTTTCAGTCTTGAAAAACTCACCGATTCAAAAGGCTGTTTTGGTTTGCAATAATATTTATATAATCATTTTTATTAATAAATAATAGGATTATAAGTGATAAGATGCATTATAATTTCACAAGATTTCTGATGCAGTCTTAAGCACAATAATATGTGCATACTTTCTACTCTAATAACCC
>NW_022261904.1:228983-245689 GCF_009602425.1 Actinia tenebrosa
TTCTATCCATTTATTCATTCATCCACCCATTCCTATTCTATCCATTTATCCATTCATCCACCCATTCCTATTCTATCCATTTATTCATTCATCCATCCTTTCATTGATTTATTCATTCATTTACCCATTTCTATCCCATTCATCCATCCATTCATTCATTCCTACCCCAATCCATCCATTTATTCACTCATCCATCCATCTATTCATCCTATTCACCAATCCATTTATTCATCCATCAATCTACCAATCCTATCCACTATCCATTTTTCCATTCCATTTATCAATTCATTTGATGGATCCATCTTCCATCCATCATAAATATATGATGATACATCTAACTCATTTCATCCATTTTATCCCATTCATTCCATTCTTCCCTTATCTATTTATTTAGTTGTTAACCATTATCTATCCATCCATCCATTCAATCCATCAATAGTATCATTCATTTATCCATTCATCCATCTATAACAATGTTGTTTTTTAGCCATGAAAATAAATAAGAATATTTCTTTGACACATTAAAAGTGCAGAATGAATAATAGTCATCATCACTTCCTCTTTATCTCATTATCAAAAGGTTCTAGATTTACGTGACAATCGCATTACAAGCCTACCAAATGAAATAAAAGAACTTAAATCCTTACAGGTTAGAGATAGATGAAAAAGATATTGTAATCTAAAGCCTGATGATTTAATGGAAACTACAATCTTACAAATTACATACTTGGGTCATGCCTAATGGGACTAGATGACTATCAAGATACATGATAGATTTTCTTTCAGGAGACATACTGTCTATCTTTTTATACATAAGTCTGATTGAATTTTGAATCTTCAAAAAACAACATTTAAGTCGAATGTTAGTAATGGTAGAATGTGTGAATGAAAGGTGTTTCCAACTAGTGCTAAGCTCTAGAACGACTAAGACACTGAAATATAAAGATTTAGTTTTGTTATACTTGGTGTATTGAATAATTTGAATATGTTAATCAGTTAGAGCATAAAATGTGTGATTAAAAATTTTGTAATCTGAGGAAATGTTGGTGTTGACAAGAGCGTAGCAGCCTGTACAACCTATAGAAACAATTATAGCCTCCTATATTATAACCAAGATTTCCAAATTTCTAAAAATAATGATAAAATTCTGGTTCAGGGGTTTCATTAGGGTTTGAAATGATGGGAGAAAGTCATGAACTAGCCAGAGAGTCTAAGTGAACATTATACAAATTGCTAAGCCATAAAATTAAATGGTAGTTGAAGCTGGTGAACTTTGCTCATTTACTGGTTGAGCATTCTCCAATCCCTGACCCTCAATGAAACCCTGCTGATAGAAGTTACGTTTGCTCTGCTAGGTGCATATAAGTCAGAGAAATTACTGGCTAAATCTGTCTGCAAAATGACTTAGTTTTCATTTTCCCCCTCGACAGGTGCTAAATGTACAAAATAACAAACTGAAAACACTTCCAACGACAATAGGTGCTTTGAAATCCCTTCAAACCATTGACTTGCAAGGTAATTATTCTACTCTATTTTATTTAAATAAATTCATTATTTTTCTTTTTTTTTTCAAACTTTTTGGGAAGGTAGAGGAGGGGACTAGCATTGCTTTGTCTTGATTTTGTATTTGCCAATTAATTATTACTCACACCTTTCAATGATTTCAATTATAGGTAATAATCTCACATCCCTTCCTGATGCCATTGGTAACCTTGAGAATCTAAAAAAATTAAACTTGTCTGGTAACCCTAAACTGGAATCATTGCCAGCCTCTCTTGCATATTGCAGACTTTTAGATGTAAGGAAACTAGCCCTTTGTTAAGGTTGCAATCTATATTTTATAGCTAAAACAGAACTTGGGTTACAACAACAACAACAACAATGATCCAGAACCATAAATCTCCCCCATCCCATTACCTCCCCCCTCCCCCTCCCACACACAAACACATACACTTAATTGGGAAGCACAGATGTCATGTACAGCTATTATACATTCATTAAATTTAAAAATTGTATATAGCTTGAGTGTATTCTCTAATATAATAGTAAGGTTGTTTTTATTTTATGAACTAGAACATCATCTTGGATGTCAACACTGTCAACATCCCTCCAAGAGGTAAACTTATTAAGAAGCAGTACCTCCTTTGTTTTTATTAAATTTTTGAAGTGATTATATATTATATAATCATGTTTTTATATCGTGTAATTTTTTATGATATTTTATAAGGTGTTTACAGCCACTGGGCTTTTTTCTTAACAATTTTGTTTTCATATTTTATTAGAGGTCACTAAACAAGGCACAGAAGCAATACTCAAATATTTAAGCCAATGTAAGATAATTTAATTAATTTAATTAAATATGGAAATCAAGGGTATTGTAGCAGCAAGTTGCACTTGCTCACCAGAGCAGAAAGACAATGGGGTCTCAGGCCTGTCCTGGTTCCCAGAAAAAGTATCACATGACTAGTAGCTTAGCCAATCAGAATCCACTGTAATTTGCAGCTCAGTTCATTAGTCTAAAGTTTGTTTAGAATGTATGTCTTATGTGCATTATTTGAATGCTCTTGCATTCAGGTGCTGGTATTGAGTACATGCCATCAGCAAAGAGAATTGCTGCAGCAATGGGTAACTATCCAATTATTGTATCAATATAATTTAATATGTATATATGTTGTATTTTTTAATATATATTTCGGGGAAAATGAAATTTTCAAAATAATATTTCTGGAATGCAAACCATGGCCACGAGCAAAAGTTCTTTGTAAAATTTTGCATTTCCAAAGAAATTATTTTTTTGTCTCAGCAAAGAAAAATAACTATACTGTTCCTGATTCTAGTTTCAGATAAAAGCCAAGCAAGCAGTTGTTCTGATTCAGACATCGCTGTAGATAAAATGATAGCAGTAAGTTGGACATTGATGTATTATTATTAACATCATCATCATCATCATATAGGAAATCGCACGATCTTGAGTACAATTCCGAATTTATAATTACGAGTGATGTTTTGAAAGTTTCCAATTGAAGAACTTTCAATAAATACTTTCTATAGATTCCAAATTGTATGAGAAAATTGTGCGATTTTTTGTTTATAATGCACTCAAAAAAATTGAGCAACTTAATTGGGACCCTACAGAGTACAATTTGGGATTTATCCAATCAGAATCGAGTAACTTTGTTGAGTGTATTATAATAGGAGGTATTTCTTTGCATAGAAACATAGCGCCATGTCAACAATAGAGGCTTTGCGCCATCACATGACAGCAGTCATGACAAGAGGCAGAAACTGAAGTCAGTTTCCCAGGGAAAAAAGACTCAGTTGTTGTGCCTCCTGTCACGGCTGCCATCACGTGATGTTGCATAGCCTCTATCAACTATGGTCTCTACTGTAGTAATGTATGTGTCAGACAAAAGTCAGAGTATATTTTAAATAGCAATGAGATATGGACGTGCCTTGTAGTGACCAGGAAGGTGGGAACCATGTCAACGCTTTTTACCTTGAGTGTAATGTTTTCCCATTTCAGACCACGTGTCATACCCTTGAGAATAAGATTCTTTGTTTGAGTTGTATCTATATTCGTGTGTCTTTTTATACGCAACTAACCTAAACAAAGAAATGATACTCTATGGAATGGCACGTGGTCTGAGACTATGCTGCACTATGATTGGTTAAAAGGAGATCCGTACCATGACCGTGCCGAGACTTTTCTCAATCTTACGAAATCAACTGTGTACGAGGAGATACCTTTTACGAGACGTGCGTCTTTTCCTGTCGAAGAGAAAGAGGTTTATGAGGATAGTTTAGATATTATAAACTGTGAATTGAACGTCGTTATTCGGAGCCGAGGTCACACAGAGGAACCTTCTGATGTGTGCCAATGGGGATACCCAATGGTCAGTTAAAAATACTAATTTTTCGGGCGAATGTCAGTTAACTGTAATATTTTTAACTATAATAATTCTAGATGAGGATTTTTTAGATGTGTGCATGTAGATGAGAGTAAATAATGCCATTTTTCCAGACTCGTGCTATCCTTAGTAATGAAAATCCTGATGCATGACCCCTTTTCATACACTAGATTCCTTCTCGATACATGCATGTATAACAGAGTCAGTAAAATGTCAATCTAGCTTTCTCTCCTTAGCGGGGTGCACCAAAAAGGTTGGCCAAAAAATCTTACATTTTCCTATTTTGTTGGGTTGGCTGTGGATTTGGCGGGAATTTTTCGCGCCAAAACGCGTGTGCTCTCCTCTGCTCCCTAGTAGTGCAGTTTTCGTATGACTGTGAAAAATTCACGGCACGAACACGGCCATGACACGGCAAGGGATACGCCAGACAAATCACATTGCACGAGAATTTACTCTCCATCCAATCAAATACCAACACGAAACACGGCATAAACACGGCGCGGACACGGTCACGCCATGGTCACGGCAATGCCAGACCAATCACATTGCACAATCACATTCTAGAAAGCATCACGGTCACGGCACATCACGCTTACGGCACTGAGCTTTTCACAGTCATACGAAAACTGCTCTAATTGCAACTGACGCATGACCTGTTATATATATACACTAATTGGAGCAAATTCAGAATATCCGGCCATGCACTTCGTCTTGTTTAGTAAGAGGGAAAACGACCCGTGAATATCCTTTAGCCAGGTGTTTTTAAGTCGTAAGTGGCGTGGTTTAATGTAAAGAAATTGCATTTGTCTGTTCATTTTCAATTTCTGATTGTATTAGTTTTGATTTGTTTGGTTAGTTTCGTGCCATGTTTTGAAACATAAGGTGTAGTTTATGTTGTTGTTGTTGTTGTTGTTGTCGCCATTAAAAATAGTAATTTTCTAATCTTGGGTTCTTTTGTGACTGTTTTTAGCCTTGTTTCCTTTGCATGGTATGTTTGTGCTGTTTTGTTTGTTTGTTTGTTTATTTTTTCTTTATTATTTGTTATTATTATTTTAGGGTCCTACTGAAAATCACTTTTAGTGAGTAGGTTTCCCTAATCAAAGAATATCATTATTTGTTGTTATTTTTTTATCTTTTGTTATTATTATTCTCTTTGATTCATATTACTTCTCTTGTTTTACATTACTTTTTACTTTCCTTTCTTGTAAAAATCGTATTTACGGTGCTTCCCAATCACGCGCTCGAAATCGTACGATTTTCTCTCGCGACAAAACCTCCTTTCTCTGTTCGACGATTCCGCGCATGACTGTGACGCACTGTATGTTCATTAGCTCTTGTCTCACATGTTTATCTGTGTTGCATGATCATGCACTGGTGCTGGGCTCATTAGCTGGTCTTATTTCTTTTTGTCACTTAGGAAACATTAAGCCAACATGATGCAGACAAGGTTAGACAGTAGACCTCATTGCCTTGGGCTTAATGTTTTCCCATTTCATACCACTAGTATCGTTTCTTCGTTTAACGGTTGTGCATGAGAAGACATAAATATGGATAGACCCCTTGCAGCACTTTGGAATGCAGCTCAATCTGGGGGACAAAACAATAAGTTCCGATTCTCTGGAGATTGGAATTGTTTTGTTTTGTTCCTCATATCGAGCTGATTTGCCGTCACATACAAGGGGTCTATACAGCTCAAAGGATGATCTTTTTCTCAAGAGAATGACGTGTGATCTGGAATGGAAAAACATTACGCCCGAGGTAGTCTATTGTAATGAGTGTTTCACATTTAATGCTCGTTGGTATGCTGTCGTAATATGCTTGTAAAAAAATCTTACTTACTTTTCCACTAAAAAAGAACTTTTGATAAATCATCTCGCTAAAACGTCACACTTTATTAAGTCTGTTATACACTATTTAAAAGCATGATTGTTTTAAATGTAAAGTTAAATGACTGTAGGTTTTTAATCACGCATAAGTCAAAATTCTTTTATTGTCTATTCTGTGAGGGTCATAAATAGAAACTCATTTGAACGTAAAAACATTTCAAACTTAGTTTACAGTTTTAACTACGTGTGAAATTTACGTTTTTTTAAATAAATGCTTTATGTGTGACTTAAAAACAAAAATAAAGAATTTAATTTAAAAAAAAGTATTGGCCTTTCCGAGGTTGCGCGGAAAACTGGTAACGAGTAGGGCCCGCGCTGAATCATGGAGCTTTTTATAGAAGACGTTTTCACCTTTAGGCGTGAGATTTGGTGAATTGCGCCAGCTATTAGTACAGTTGGGGGAAAAAAGTTAAACTACCCATGTTGTTTACGAGAAAGACAAATGTGATAACCTTGAACAGCCCCATGATGCATCGCGCGTTCTAATCGTTACCAGTTTTTTGCGCAACCTCGGAGAGGCCAATGAGCATAGCTAACTATAAGAAGAGATAACTAGCTAAAAACTAGTTTCAGCTACATCGGTTTTTCTAATGAAACTATAAAGATAAAAGGGTAAACTGTACACCGTGAAAAGATGAAAAAACGTACTGACGTTTCGGACGGTAGTCCTTCGTCGGAGTAAAAGACGAAAAAATATACTATAGTATAAGCTAAAGAAATTATAGGTGTTTGATATTAAAACACGTTTCACTAAAAAGCTAGTTAATATTAATATATAAGCCTTTTCATAGTTTAAGAATCGATTCCACTGCGCATTCGATTTTATCCCGAATTTCTCACCTTCTTTTGTCTAAACCTTTTGTTCTTAATTAAACAAAAGAAGGTGAGAAATTCGGGATAAAATCGCATGCTCAGTGGAATCGATTCTTAAACTATAAAAAGGCTTATTACATATCAAGAGAAAATTGTCTATATTTAATATAAAAATGACTCTAAATAATTTTGAAATAGACTTACGATCGGCCATAGGAATAAGCAGGTCACGTGATCCTTCCCCCTTTAGACGAGGGAGCAGTAGTATCCAAATGAACCCTTGAAATGAGGACGTCGAATATAGGAGAAATGGCATTCATTGTTAAATATCTGTAACTAAAAATAAAATTTAATTTAGTTTGAAATTTAACTTTTTGTAAGGAGAACACACCATAGCTGATGAACTCAAACGAAGACCTTTATTCCCAAGAATTTGGGATGTTGAAATGGGGGAAATTACGCGCAGAGTGCAAGGGTCTGATTATAGATCCCTACACCACCCTCTGTTCGGCATTATTTGTACTAGCAACACAAGCACAAGGAAAAGGGTTAAAATATTGGTTCTTGTCTTTGTGCGTGCGCTTGCGTTTGGGCTTGCGTCGATATTATTCTCACAATAAAATAAGAACTCTGAACTCTTGCTTGAGGTTGTGCTTGCGTTGATTGTGAAACAATGTGTTTGTGAAGCTGAATTTATTTCCCTTTAAGGAACACAAGCAGTCCCAGATGTACCAAATGGAGAAAATTATGATGGACTTGAATGACGAACAAAAGATGTTAGCCAACAGAGCGCTTAAGACGCACAGTGATCTGGTCAACAGAATAAGAGAGGTCAGCCATGGTTATTGTCATGTTCAAAAATAGAGAGTTTTTAGCAGGTCCCCCCCCCCCCCCCAAAACGACAAAACAAAACAAAAAAACAAAAAAAAAAAAGACAAAGTTTGCTCTCGGCACCAAAATTTAATTGATTCGTGCGGGATTCCTGTGGATTTGGCGGGAAAATGGTACATTGCCCCCTTATAATCGAGACTCGCTACGCCCCTGGATTTTAGAAGCATCTCTTGCAGTTGACAAGCAAAAAACATTCTTCAGACGAAAAAAAAACTTCCAAGTAATATATAGACAAAAGAATATTCGAAAATAAGGGTAGAAATCAAGTTTKTTTTTTCATGTATTTTTGTCTCGTGTTTCAGGCTGAAGCAGACATGGATGATGACATTCTGTGGCTGCAAAACAAACAAGACCTTTTAAGGCAAAACTGGACGTCCGCGCTAGCTGCAGGTATTAGACCGCACGTGCTAAACGTTTAGTACACAGAAAGACTAAAGATGGCGTAACCTTGCGGGTCCATATTGATAGTGCTCTTATTCTGCCCTCACTGATCAATTATCCAGCAGAATTTTCCAGGAAATAGAGCGCGCAATTGCTTTGCATCGTGATACGGTTGCGCACGAGCACTAGCTTTTCTCCAGAGCCCAATTTTTTGTGATGATCGAGGCCTTCAAAAAGTTTTAGCAAAGAGCAAGCGTCTTCGTGCGCACACTTTTGTCGTCTTTTACCGCCTTGGAGCTACTCCAGCTAAGCTACATGTGTTCTAGTCTGCGTGTTGACTGCTGAAATATTAATGTACTTGTTTTGATTTATTAGACGAACAGAATAGCAAAGATACAGTTGCAATGATCCTTCAGATCAATGAAAGGTAGTCAATGAAAGAAATTCTAAACTATGCTTAAACTATGCAAGGACCACGGAGGGGCTGGAGGAAAGGGTATATAGTCAACAACCACGACCTGCCCCCACGACCGCCCCCTCCCCAACACACACACACACACACACACACACACACACACACACACACACGCACACACAGACACTTTCGGGTTGCTTTGCGTTTCTTGTTAAAGAATTAGTCTATAAAAAAATGAAAAAATAAAATTGCCATCGCTAATCATCTCCGCAAGTACAGCAGTGGCGCAGCTCAACGGGGTTGAACTGAAAGAATGTGAAGGCGCCACTCGTAGCTGCTATCCAGTCCATGTATGACCCCGCAGCACAGCTTTAGCCAGTTTTAATCTTACTTTAATAATCTATTTTATTTTGATTTTTCAAATTTTACTCTAGGTCATTTTGTCTGGCGTATTGCTTATTAAAAATATTCTTTGTAATTTTACTAGGGCTAGAGATAAAGAGGCTATTCTGGACCAGCTGGAAAATGAAAGGTTGACACTCACTAAGACTACATATCATATATAAAATATTAAGTCAATAACGAATGAATGAAGGAACACTCAACTCACGTGTTAATTTAAATTAGGGGTTGAAAAACCGGATCTTCGAGATCTAATTCTATTCTATTCCAATCTCGTACCCAGAGTCTTCCGGCGCCTTTCTGTCGTCAGTGCCTGGGACAGCGCCTGACCACGCTGACGATAGAAAGGGGCGGGAGGACTCTGGTTACGAGATTGATTCTATTCTAATTCTTAATTGTGCTAAATTGGATCTATATTCTAAATAACCTTTTCTGTGGTTTTCAATTGAATCAGAATAAGAACGGATAACTTGGTGCAAATCACTCAAGAAGAATCTGAAAAGCTGAGAAAGGAAGAAATACTGGGTAAATAGATCTGACGTTGGTCATATGTGTTGGTCCTAGTCCCCCTCAACCCTCTAGCAACGTTAGTTAGAAGGAAAACTGGACCCGAATTTGATCAAGAATGACAGAGGAGATTTTCCCAATTGTTCAGATTATTCATTCTTCCGTCGCTATCTGTCTGTCTGGTTGATTTGTTTTAATCAGCTTATCTTTGTCAGAGATTGCGGCGATGATGATGGTGATGATGATGRTGATGGTGATGAATATGACATGATGCAAACGATGGTGATGCTGAAAGCTTTTGCGATGATGATGATGGCAATGATGACAACAGGGCAGGAAAACGACAAGCCGGCTACTTTCACGATTTTTTTATTTAACTGAGTTTAATACTCCAAATCTTTAAGCGTTTTATTTGTGTCACTGCTGCACGAAACTTGTGATGAAATTTTGTCGAATTAGAGTAAATCTATTTATTAGTATTCACGAAAATGTCAGTTTTTCTGCTGATCAAAATATCACCTCTCCCAAAGTACACGGCTTTATACCTCAAATACGCATTCAATAAATTTTGATCGCATTTGATATTTTGCTATTTGGTCCCAAAAGAACGTGTTTACAAAATATTGAGCTTAAATACGCAAAGCTGTTCTTATGGCGAAAGGCCAAAAACCCTTTTTCTGCCCTGTCAATGATGACATGGTGAAAACAAGGATGATGATGACATTTTCTAATTGCCGTTATGGTATTGTTTTCATTAATAGCGTCCATGGCACGAATGCTGGCGTTTCAAGAAAATCAAGACCGAATTATCCATGAATACCAGTCGTCCCGTGATAACATTGCCAAAATGTCCATGAAACGGTAAGGGCGTCTTTTTTATTGGGGAGGGGAGGGGGCGGTGGAATTCACTCGCTAAATCTCTTACTACAAAATCAGACCCCCTCCATGTTTTCTCTCCCCTCCCATGTTTTCTACTCTTTGTATTGTAAATGTACAACTCGGAATTTTTTGTGTAGGCCTTCCTCTTGAGCCTGTTCTCAAATCCCAATGCCTCACCCCTCCCCAGTAAATAATGAACAGTCCCTAACCATAGCATTTCATTGAAGAGACTGTTTTCTTATTTTGGGAAAGATGAAGGGGAATTGAGTAGCAGACGAATCGATGTGGTCAGAGGTCACCAAAAAGGTTACACACAATAACAAAAATATTCATCATAACCACAGTATACCAATATAATGTTGTCGGGCGCTGGGAAAAAAATTTATATAAAACATGGAATTTATTAGTACCATCATTGCTTTCTTCAGAGAGGCTGCAGAAGATGATTTTGTGTGGGACACTCTCAACGAGCAAGACAAAGATCGCAAATCCTTAAAAACACAAATATCCAATCAGGTGAGTCAAATAGCATGCATCTGTAAATATGTTAATGTGTTATAAATATTCACTGTATAATAACTTGATGATTCTAAATAAAGAATATATTTTTACCTATACCTAAGACGTAGTTAATTATTATATAGTTATAATAACTCACCCTTGATGGGTTGTCTCTTATCTTTGACAGGAACACACTCAGATGCAAGCTATTCAAGCTCTGCAGTTACAAAAAGATGCTAAACACTGTCGTCTAACAGGCCAGGTATTTAGATTTCTGTGGTTTTGTAGTGCATGGTGATTTACAAAAAATGGTCAAAAGTACCAGTGTTTTACAGTGCTTTATTTCACTTCCATAACTCCTTTTTTACTACAATAATTTTTGTTTTTATAGATTAAATTGTTAGAGGATCAGTTGGCTCATTTGACGATGCTAGAATTTGATAAAAGGGAAGAAAGGCAAGATTCTGAGCAGGTAAATTATTATTTCTCTTAAGGTACCTGTCAAGGATCAGGGATATCTGGAGCCATAAGTTGATCTCGTAGAAATAAATGATATATGCGCAACGACATAAAAAAAAAAAAAAAATGGTACGCCTGAAATCATCTTATGCAAATGATACAAGGGCGTGGGAAACTTGCGACAAACAGTAGACAACACTCAGCTAAGACGTTAATTTATATTGAGGGAGGAAAACCGGAAAACCCGAAGAAAAACCCTCGTGGCACATCCTCGGGAACCCTGTGGTAAAGTTCTGTCGATCGTTTCTCGCTCGCAGAAAAAGCAAGAAAGCAGCGACAGAATGTTTCCTCTGGGTTCCCGAGGATGATGAGAGAACAACGCATCAAACTAACTCAAGTTATTTATTATTATATCATTATTAGTTGGCTTTGAATAGACGACGAAGCGACTTGTCATCTCTTCTTGGTCTGCTCATCATCGAACAAGAGAAGAGAGAGAGTGAACTGATGGAGAGACTGGTAAGCACTGTTAGGTTCAGTTTTGAGAGAAAAAGAAGTAAAAAACGATTGAAAAAAAGAAGGGAATGATGTCCCCTGTACTGTCACCGAGAAGGGTGCCCAGCCTTCCTGCCTGTCTGTCTGTCTGTCTGTCTGTCTTTCTGTCTCTGTCTGTCTACTTCTATCTTTTATCTGTTATGTTTACTACAGTAAATATAAATGTTCTCTTTAACGTTTTCTTAGAATGAAATGGAAAGAAGACGAGAGACTGATGTACAAGATTATTGGTTAATTCAATACCAACGCTTACTGGACAACAAACCAGCAACTCTCCTTGAAAAGGTAAACTGAAATGAAAAGCCCTTTGGACCCCTCCCTTCCCCTCTCCCCTGTCCTGCCCCACCCCACCCCCCAATGAGAAGAAAGAAACATGGACAAATAACACTGGACCACACGTCCATTCTATTGTCATTTAGTAGTTCAAGTAGTCTATATGATGTGAAGATATACACCTCTAGTTTGGGCAAAATATTTTCTATTCCAATAGTCATTCCCTAGAATATCATTTATTTGTTTACTGCTTTACGACGAGAAAACACGTGAATAATAGACACAACTCATTAACACAAAAAGAATCTTTATGTTCAAGGGCTTAACACGTGCTTTGAAATAGGAAAACATTACGCCCAAGGTAAAGAGGTCTATTGGTCGTTTTAATGTTTTGATCAACCACTGTTTCCAGGAATGCGATCCCGAGGTTGCAGAAACTCTTAGAGAAGCAGATGCAGAAGATTTCATAGCACTTTTTGCACGCCATCACATAACGTGGAAAATGTTAACGACGATGACAACAGAAGAACTGAAAGAGGTCAGACAATATTCTTGTTAGGGCAAGATGTGTGTGTGAACCTGTCCCATCCCATCCCATCCCTTTTTATCCCATTCCATTCTATCCCATTCCATTCTATCCCATCCCATTCTATCCCACCCTTTCTAAACCCGATCATCCTATGCTATCCGTTGTAATCCACTTCTATCCTAAATAAGTGAATAAATTATACGTGAGTCTCAATGCGCTTTGCAGTCTTTTAATTTTCAGTGGAGGACTTTATGGGCAACCACGCAGCTTACAATCATGAGAAGTGATTAGTATGTTATGCCTCCAACAGGAATAACCTATTGTAGCCTATCATATCGTACCCTATTATGTTCCATCTCTCTCTTTTCTCATCCTATCCCATTCCATTCCATCCCATCCCATCCCATCGCATCCCGTCCCGCGCCGTCTCGTCCCGTCTCGTCCCGTCCCGTCCCGTCCCGTCCCATCCCGTCCCATACCATCCCATCCCACCCCATCGCATCCCACTCTAATCTGTTCTATATAATCTCGTATCATTGGTTTTTTTCTTTTTCATTTTCTCTAGATGGGGGTTCGAGAACTTGGAATTCGGAAAGCAATTCTAGATACAGTGGAGGCTCGTTTACGCGTACAAGAAACAACCCAGAAGAAAGAAAAAGAACTGGAAACGCCAACAGTATGTTTCTGCGATATTATCAGACTCAAACTGTTGTTGTTGTAGAATAGTTAGATAATAGTCCCCTTCACGGTTCCCTGCGCTATCTTGAAAGGTAGCCGGGCCTTTGCATCAAAGCGAGACGAACGKTGAGCTTGCAATGATAGAGACCTTTTTTAAACACCTTGGACAATTATTCACATGTCTCTATCATTGCTATTGGCGCTAATTAACTAAACAAAAGAAAGCGTGCAAGGGAGTCTGGTAGTAGAGGTCAATGACGCGATCATGCAAACGTCCTATTCTAGTCATATCAGAACGTTCTAGACCAATCAGAACGTGCCCTGTTCACTGATACATCATACATTCTAGACCAATCAGAATTACGTGTTTAGCGAGGACTATATAATAAATATTTTCTATTAAGAAATCATTGTATTTACTCGATAGGAGCCTGAACCTAGTCATCCCCAGCCCTCTGCTCCAGCAGAGATTCCTGTTCTCAAACCTTCAGGGCCATCAATGTACCCTGACTGTGTTATATGTATGGATAAGAAGGTGAGTTTGTCTGTCTGTCTGTCTGTCTGTCTGTCTGTTTGTTTGCTTGTTTGTTTGTTCGTTCGTATCAATCATTATAAATAAGTCTCATCAGCCGTCAATAACACTAAAAAGAGTATTTTATCAACAACTTGTTCTTCATATGAAGACAAGACTGTCTTCCATTTCTAAATACATTGATTATTGGTTTATTTTTAGTCTGACGTTGTTCTCCTGAACTGCGGTCACGTGTGCTGTTGCTTCAACTGTTCTTCCGCTCTACAATCCTGTCCAATATGTCGCAGTCCTGTTGTTCAACGCGTCAAGATCTACGTTGCCTAAATGCACTTGTATGACCCGGTGGGTTTCCTGTGGTATTCAGGTTCTCGTAGAGGACAACTTTGCTAAGCAGCCTTCTAAGCAGACGTCCTTATAGAGCGTTTTCCCTCAGTCCCTAGAGAATTAAACTGACGATAGAGATGGCAGCCTTATTGGTGTAACTATTAGTTATAACAAAAGAAACTAATGACAAAGTTATTGTCAAAGGTAATCCAATATGGCGGCCATGACGTCATGTCTGACACTAGAAATAGCAGCCACATTGTTGTACCTATTAGTTATAACAAAAGAAACTAATGAAAAAGTTGTTGTCGAAGGTACAACAATATGGCGGCTGTGACGTCATGTGAAAACGCTCTATAGAACCGTCACGCGACGCTTGACAGTGAAACTTTACGTGACGAGAGTGCTTGGTCGCGTCACTGTAATTCTTGGCTAAACGTCTGTAGCGCGTAAGTGTCTGCAATCATGCAAAATTTGTTGGAATTATTAAACGTTTGCGCTGAAACTCTTCGAGAACAACTACTTCAGTAAAATGAATATCTAGGAAGAAAATGACCTGTAATGAATGTGTCGGTTTTCATCTATTAAGTGGCCACTTTTATCGGCCACTTGACAATTCACAAATGGCATACCGGGTTAATAAAGGTTCTGTATACATCGTACTCAGATGAAAAGACAATCTTTAACTAACGGAGTTGGAGAAGTTTGTATTGAAGTAAAACAATTGAAGCAAGGAGGTGGGGAGGGGGGATTGGCTATCTTTGATTATTTGACCATAGAATACTTCTTGCTGGGTAGTGCTGTCTGGGTAGGGAAAATGGTATTTCTCATTAGACCCAAGCTAGGGAGTTTGAGGTGGTGTTCCCTCTATCTCACTTTGTCACTGTTTCATTTGGTTAATTTGTTTGAGAGAGGATAAGTAGCCAGCGTGAGTATCCCCAAAGAGGGTGCTTATCCTTGCTTGGCCAAATATACCAAAGTAAACACCAAACATTGACCAAGGGAAATACAGGGAATGCACGCGCACAGTGTGCAAGGGCGGGTGGCTTGACTGTGACGTCGGTAAAACTTTCTTTGGGTAAGGCGGCCCCTCCCAAGTACTTCCTAGCCTATATGAATTATATACGAATACGAATTATATGAATTATTAAATACCAATAATAATAATTATTATTATATATAGCATATGTCCTCGGTAATTTGCCATCCAAAACGTAGAATGCATAATGCAAACTTTTTTACCATACATAAGTTTTATCTTAATTTTCATAAAATAATCGCAGGGCGAATTTTATTTTAAATTATGTAAGAGCTTGTATTCACAAGAATTTGCAAGCCATCCTGTTTACTGAAGAAAGGAACAGAGACAAATGGCTTTGTATGTAATCAGTATATAATAGCACAATAAAACGTATCTTTTTGCAAATAACTGGCCGTTTTGTATTGCCGCTAGCGATTGCCCTTTGTATGGATAAAGTGGATTTATTATTCTAAACTTTAGTCTTTTAGTGTAGACCTAATGATAAATGGTTTATCAAATCCTGCAATCTGATTGGCTGAGTTGCATTTCTTTTGGTGATACTTATACAGAACACAAGTATAACGAAAAGCGTCGGCTTTGAAAACCAAACCAATAACGGAAACGTTGAATTCTGATTTTTCAACAAAAATGTATTCTATCTTTAATAGAGATAAGCGATTCTCCCGGCTCGGCTTCTTCCTAGTCTCCCACACAGCCGCTTTCAGTGTTGTCACGCAACGCTTTCTCCCCTGAGTAGCTACTCAGGGGAGAAAGCGTTGCGTGACGACACTGAAAGCGGCTGTGGGGGAGACTAGCTTCTTCCGGGGGACGCGTTTGTCTTTCCTCGGCGACTCTCTTCGTAGTATTTTTTTCTCGTCATGACAGACTGTTGGCAAGAGAAAATGAACTAAGAGAAAAAATCCCCGTGCCCCATCATGTGCGCACTTTGATGCTATTTTTAGAATCATTGATGCTATTTTTAACTCGTTACCATGCCCACGCGATAATCATGCTTCCCTTCAGATGCCTCGTTTTAGGACACGAAAAGCGCCATATTTCGCTACGTCCACGACAAAAAACACAGGCTTTGTTTACTGCAAGACTGGAAGCCGTCTACCCTCAAGAAATCAACCAATCAGGTTCTTCGCTCAAAATATCTCCAAGCTAAAAATAGCACCAAACTGTGCACATGATAGTTACAAGGCTATTTAGGTAGGATTCCTTCTCTTAGTTCATATTCTCTTACTGTTGGGCATGGGTTAAATTCCCTGCAGTCTTTTTATTTTTTTATTTAGAATTATTACAGCTAGCACTCTTTTTCTCTAAGAGGCAGCCTAAGAGGCATCTGATTCATGATGGCTTTGAACAGAAACGAGGGGGTTGGGTACTTATTTGTGCGCGGGGACTGGGAAATAGTGGCCCCTTTGGTAGACATAAGGTAGTCGCAGTACTATATACGCAGAAATTATAGCAACATTAGAGAGAAAATACTGAGAGTGAAATCAAGTGGAGTAAACACTAAACTGTCATAGTTCACAGGCAGCATTTCGACTGAATCAGGAAAATATACTTGATAATCTCTCTTCCTAAAAAGATATTGGCAAATTGATGATAATATGCTTYTGAAAAAGATAAAAAGTCTTATCTTGAAACGATTGCGCTCGAACTCACTTATATAATCTAAAAAAAATCGACTCCACTTTGCCATACCCCCGAGACATCCGCAGAGCTGAGGCGTCGTATGGACTTCGG
>NW_022261904.1:276991-305923 GCF_009602425.1 Actinia tenebrosa
CAAAACAACCTCCAGGATTCTACAAGCCATCAAAAAAGAGCTATTACCGGAAGTGACGTCTATTGATAGCAACCTATAATTCCATTTTAGCTTCTTGTGGAAGAAGACCGTCAGGAGCCCGCGTAGTCGGTGGAGAGGAAGCAGTGCCTCATTCGTGGCCATGGCAACTGTCATTACGTAAATATGGAAGACATACTTGTGGAGCTTCACTCATTACCCCTGGATGGGCTCTTACCGCTGGTCACTGTGTTCGAAGGAGTTTGAACGCTAAGATGTATTCTGTTGTGGCAGGTAAATATATAAAATAGATGTTGACTGACTGACTGACTGACTGACTGACTGACTGACTGACTGACTGACTGACTGACTGCTGACTGACTGACTGACTGACTGACTGACTGACTGACTGACTGACTGACTGACTGACTGACTGAAGGAAGGAAGGAAGGAAGGAAGGAAGGAAGGAAGGAAGGAAACACTTTCATTGCTCAACAATACATAATTAATTGCCTAATATAATATAGGTTACAGACGAATTTTCAGTGTTCACACGCTCACTCGTTTGCACTTGATTTTGCCAATAGATCTAAACTGACGACAAGATATTGTCCTATTGTTTGCAGGTGCTCATCAACGTGTAGGCGATGGGACGGAATACCACATATCCAAGATTATTTTGCACAAAGATTATTCACATGTTTTCCATGATGTTGCTTTGCTCAAACTGGCAAAGGCTGTGATTCTCAATAAAAATGTTGGGACAATTTGTCTACCGAAGCAGAACGATCGGCTCCCGACTGGGAAAAAATGTTACATGACAGGTACATGTTATTCTTTTGCTTTTGAATGTGATAATCACATATTATTATATAATTACCAATGAAATATCCATTTTTCTCTATTTCGAAAAATTGATATCTTCACACGTGAAAATAACATGTTATTTTCACGTGTGAAAATAACACCATTGCGATGGCTATTCAAAAATACACGGAAAGAATTGCCTGAAAAAGCCAAAACATACTTCTTGATAATTATGTAATAAACAGAATATTACATGGGCGCTTGAAGATACGCAATTTATCTTCTCGTGTTGAAAATCTCACTCGTTCGCTACGCTCACTCGTGAGAGATCTTTTCAACACTCGAAGATAAATTTCGTATCTCCGCGCGCCCATGTAATATCCTCTATATAATTATGCTAGATGTAAAAAAGAATTTAATGCAAGTTAGATAAGGTTGAAAACTCAAAGCTCTACGAGAAAGTGGGATGAATCTTATTGAATTATTGAATCTTGTCGAATCTTATTGACATCCTGAAACAACCTCTGGGCTGATCTAGGTCAAGTCTCTCGGCTAACTCACAGATCGAACCCTCAAACAACCTCCATGGGCAAATCTAAGTCAGGGCACGGCTAACTCACAGATTGAACCCTCAAACAACCCCTGTTGCACATGAGAAAATACACATGAATATGRATACAACTCAAACAAAGAATCTTATTCTCAGAAGAATGACACGTGGTCTGAAATGGGAAAACATTACGCCCGAGCCGAAGAGCGGTCTGTTCTAGTCTAACTTGTAAATCGTTGATTAACAGGGTGGGGTCGATATTCTGGCTCACATAACGCTGGATCACCAAAGCTAAAACAAACATTTGTCCCCATCGCCGAACACCAGAAATGCAGAACCGTGAACGGGGCTTCAGTGAAGGAAGACATGATGGTCTGCGCTGGAGGGACTGGGACTAGCGTGTGCAATGGTGACAGCGGTGGGCCGTTATCCTGTGAAGAGAATGGAAGATGGGTTTTGAGAGGCGCAGCATCATGGGTCACTGATCGTAGTTGTCCCGGTGACACATACTCTGTTTACGCTCGGGTGAGCAGTTATATTGATTGGATTAACAAAAATATGAAAGGTATGTCAAGCTATGATCCGGCTTCTTTCCCATTCAATGCATACAGCTGATACAGCTGTGTTTTATGACCCCAGACTCATTTTTTCAATGTTTAGTCTCGTTGAAGGTGCGAATAGGTGGCAACCAAATAGCGCAACGTTGTTGCATTGCAAGTGGCAGAGCAATTGTTGCTCGTATTAGAAACTAGTTAGCACAAAATAGCACCAATGACAATTGAAAACTAAAGAAATAGATGTGTTTAGTGCTATTTAGTTTTTGTGCTATTTCAATGGATATATGGTTTGCACTCGACCACTCAATGCAACAAATTTGCTTCGTTGCTTGTAGAGAGAGTTTTTACTTCATGGAACAATGAAGTAGAAATTTGTGGAGTGGTAGTACGAGCAACATTTCCTCTGCATAATGCGATGCAACAACGTTGCGCGAAATGTCGCCTCACTCGCTTAACTTCGAGATATTCCGCGTTATAAATTCAAGTTTCTCCACCAATTTCTCCACTTTTTTGCCACATTTTTATCTATAGTTTCCTTTTATTATGATTTTTTTTCCCCTAATTTTTTTTTTTTTTTCCCCACTTTATTTCATTTCGATTTTACCCTTTTACATTTATAATATAGATTCCTGTTTAATTTGGCTGTGAAGTTTGGCGGCGTCGTGTTCATGGGGCGGCGTTTCGACGTTGCTGAAGTATATTATTTACGTTCAGCTGCGTCGCTGCGTCGTCCGCGTGAGCGTGGTGTCGCTGAGCTTCACAGTTAAATTTATATATAGTTCATTTTAATCTTGATGTATTGTTTTATTATACTATAGTTAATTTTTCTTATAAGTTCTTGTTGATAGTTGTTATTACATATATTTTATATTTTTAAATTTGTAAATATTAGTAGTTTTATGTTGAGGGCCACAAGTTTATTAGTGTAGTACACTATTTAGTGCCACCCTCATTAAATAAAGTTGTTAATTTCTGTGTCCCCATCCCACCACCAAGCAGCATAATTTATCGTGTACAAGTTAAGTCATTGGCAAGTGAGCGATACGTACGGAATCGTTCTCTACCATGAAGCTACTTACTAAATATTAACTCATTGATAAACCTTATTTCATACATTACCAAGTGTGCCAAAAATATTGGCACCATTCATTCTCTGATATGTCAGCCAAAACACAGCTGGTTACTTCACAGCTAGCTTGCTTAAAGATTTAAATCTGTCCATATGCATTTCCCCCAGATAATGGTGGCAGTGGTAGTGGTGGAAATGGCGGCAATGGCGGGAACGGTGGTACTGGAGGGAACGGCGGCAATGGTGGCAACGGTGGTGGAAGCACAAGTAAGATCACTAGCCCATGATTATTACAATAACTTGCTACATAAATTTAAGCGGGAATTGCCTCACCATGCTAAAGTGCTAAATACAGTCAACCGTCATTTCAGCGGAAATCCTCAGGACCGTCATTTTGCGTCCGTAGTTAATTACGGTCTTTTCTTCATATGTTTTTTTTTCATCGACGGGGATTTTGCTCCTGTCCGCAATAGTGAGATGTCCGTTATATCAGGGTTTCACGAGGCGAGTGTTGACTATACAACAGTATAAGAATATCTTATGATTTCAAAATTAATCTTCAAATTAATAGAATAATCTCCAAATTACTAATAATATCTTTAAAAAAACCTAATTATTGGATAAAGAGCAGAGATGTATCGATTTTAAAGGGTTTGGCGGATTTTCCTTAAACTGTTTTTTCTTTCTTCTAGCATGCAAAGATAATCATCCCAACTGCAAGTCTTTTGTGAGATTCTGTAGCTACAGTCCCAATGTCAAACGACTTTGCCGTAAAACATGTCGACTTTGTTCTTGTAAGTATGTCTATAACACTGTTTTCACTGATTGCTATGCACAACAGTTGCAACATGCAAATCGGGTAATAGACTACAATGGTCTACTATTAATCAAYACATTGTTCGGCACTTTTACATCCACTACCTTCCATACATCGTAGTCAAATACAAGAGTCATTCAACCGAGGCTACAAGGTTCAAATTTGAATAATCCTTTGAAACTACCTCGAAGCTCGCCTCAGTGCTTTGTGTTTGACCAATGAAAACAGCTGTGGCAACGTAATATGTGATAGATCCGCGTCCAGAAGCGCTTGAATGCGAGGCCACACGCAGGAAATCTATTGCTTTCAGTCAACATTGCTGCCATGAATGCATAAGAAAAAAGTTATTATCACTATGAAAACCTCATCTTACGACCGTACGTACAATACCGAGCAAAAGAGGCGTGCAAAACTCCAACTTTTCGTTCAAAAAAAGCTGCAGACTCGTGTATATTTACCACAATATTCCGTGTTGCGCTATATCAGGAGCCCATAACCCGTAGCGTACAACTAGTGTGTCTTTCTTAGGAATTATCGTTTTCACATCTATATTTAGAACGGCTTTCATTCCCTCGAGAAATACAGAACAAAGGATTGACACAATTATTTCATTTCTTGCAGAGTTTTCATGAAGAAATCAAGCACGAAACGTCAATGTAATGTAACTTTGCAGATTGTCACATGCMATGCTTATATGCCATCAATAATATAACCAACAATAAAAGTCACGTTATATTTCCTTGAGTAACTTCTCATTTTCTTTGCCTCATGATTTAATGATGGKTTTCAACCATTCCCAAGAGAATTAAATAACAAAAGACACGGTGGCCATGTTAGAGGATATAACAAAAGAATTCATTGACAATTCTTTTGTTAAGTTCCTCCAACATGGCCGCCGTGAAAACCATCAATACAAACTGTCGCTGGTATTTAAAGAAAGAAAGAAAAGGAAGAGTAAAGGAAGAGAGAGAGAGAGAGATAAAACAAGTAACAACCAGGTGATCTCAGTTCTATCAGGCAGAACGAATTGGTAAATCAGCCAACGCTTTGTTCGTAGTTCAAGATTTCCTATTTCCAAGTTTTCGGTTCGAAAAAAAACCGTCTTAACTCGAAAATAAAGAAAATAAAGCACATCCATGGAAAAATTTACGGAATAACTTTTAAAAGTAGCATATTTTGTTGTCGTTGGTGGAAAATATTTCGTTTTATCAGGAGAACATTTACAATTCCAGCATGCAAGACCAACAGATTTAAGAACACTTTCATAATTGCAGGAGCAAGTAATCACGATAACCTTGATTAATTCCCCCTTTTTTAAAATATTAATATTAATATTAGTATAACAGTATATATGGTTTTTGGATTTTCTTTCTTTCTTTCTTTTTTTWAAATATATAATTCCTTTATTGTATTACTTACTTAATTCAGCCTTTGGCTGCATATGTACTTTACTTAATAAACGATCTAAGTGACTTCAGGAAATCTAAGAGATAATAGAAAACACTTGGAACTCTGTGAAGAACCATGTATTGCGTGCCTATGTTTCAAATCACCTGGAAGTAAATCACTCATAATATATCAAGAGCGAGAATAGCTACAACTACAACAGAACCCTTATTCACCCAGCACTTTCTTCTGACACCCATCTTGTAACAACTTGTTCTTTATATGGTTTGCATTAAATATATACACTCTCCTAAGCATGTCTTTTTTCTTCTAGTTATTTCCATCTCACTTCTTTTCTTTTTGTTTCATTTCACATATTTCCCCCTCTTTTTATTTTACTTTTATTTTTTATTCCTTCTATTTTATTCTTTTATTCTCCCCTATATAAGGTTGAAACACTGAACAATTGTTTGTAAACTAACCATATTCTTTTTGGGCGTTTTTAGTGATGTAGTTTATTGCAACAGATGTATCACGACTGAATAAACATTTAGAAAATAACTGAGTTCTATCATCGCGCGTTCTGATTGGTCTAAATACCGTCGTGCAACATGCGGGGTGCGTGCAGAGCGAACACTCGAGAAGCTGGAAACCACTTTGTGTATTTCTTAATTAATGTGCTAAAGAAAGCAAGAAAATAACAAATACCTAAAGAAAAATGCTAGAATATGGGAAAACAAACATTGAAAAGAAACATGGAACAAGAATTTTAGACCATTTCCGTATCTCTTCGTAAAAGGTTTTAGTCGTTCATATTACTTTCGTAAAATTCATTGGCTTAAAGAGTTAAAAAAGTGAAAAATGAGGATAGAATAGAGAAAAAAGGAATAGAAAAAGAAATTTAAAAAAGGAAAAAGAAAATAGGGACTGCAAGATATCAAAACAAAGCAAAACAACCAACCAAATGTATAGTATTGTTGGATTTCAATCATTCCCAATAAAGTGAAACAACAAAGACACGGCGGCCATGTTGGATGATATAACAAAAACGTTCATTGACAATTCATTGACAGTTCATTGTGAAATTCAATCAAGATGGCGGCCATGATGTCATGTGCAAATGTAGCATTGTTGCATAAGCTGATTCAACTTGAACGTATTTGTTTGTAGGATGTTTTCGTCAATGTTTCAAGCTTCCCAAACACGCGATCCTTCCTGTTTACCAAACCTGTCCTCATAGGAACACAGCTGAACATGTCTGTACACATTCGTAGTATAAAGGTCAGGGTATTAGTTTATTGCTTGCTTTGCTCTGCCTTTTTTATAATAGCTAGCAGTCAATTCAAGTATGAAGTCTTTGCTACTTCCATTACTTTGTCTCTTAGTTCCTGCTTTAGTGAAAGGTATGTTATGGTTATGATTGCATTGCTGCTTAGCATAGCATTTTTTTCTTCTTTTTTTTCATTTTTTTTCCTTTTTTTTTTCTTTTCATTTTCTTTATGTTTTATGTTTAATGTTTTATTTTGTTTTTAATTTTATCTCTTTGAAATGATATAAATGTTAATGACTGATATTACAGTGCAAGAGGCGATATAAGAGTAGTGTCATACACTGTACATGTATGTATTAAATTGTTTTTGGTTCTTATCCGGGGGAAAATATGTAACGACATGGTTGTCGTTACATATTTTCACTTGTTAAGATATCTATAAAACAATCAAATAATAATACATATAATGCATGGTCTTTCATGGTCCACACGAAATTATCACAATATTTATAAATATTCATATACGCGGTGCCGTTGTTAAGTGTGCAGCTGCTGTGGGCTTGTCACACGTAGCCACTTTTAGCATGCAACAAAAAGCCGGGCACATATAACAGATAAGAGGCTAGGATTCTGGCTTGAAAGACAATCGCGTTTCATTGGCTGGAAACAGCTAGCATTCCATTATTGACGTATTCGTACGATGCAAAAGAAGACACACAATTGCTATTCTTAGTGTGTACCCTAGGCTTTAATTTGCAAAATAAAATATATAATTGGGATCAAGAAAAAAATAAAAAATAGAAAAAAATAAAGATAAAAAATAAAAAAAGCAAGGAAATCTGAGAGATCGATTTTAGCTTTTTTTCCTGTTTCAGCTACTTGTGGGAGAAGACCTGCAGGAACTCGCATAGTAGGTGGCGAAGTTGCTGTACCCAACTCATGGCCATGGCAACTGTCGTTAAGGCGCTATGCGAGTCATGTATGTGGTGCTTCACTTATTTCACCTGAATGGGCAGTCACCGCTGGACACTGTGTAAGCAGGACCCAAGACCCAAAGCAATACTCCATCATTGCAGGTACATTGGAAAAAATTGCCCATACATTTGGAATATTTGCTCTTTTCGGTCCTTTTCCCCTCTTTCCAAAGCAAAAGGTTGTTCTTAAAAGTAAAGTTATATAGTACTAGTAAACTGCGTGACACAACATCCTAAATGACCTGTAAATCTTCGGTTCTTTCGCTAACTACCGTAGTTAGCGTGTTTTCGAGGTTACGAAACCTAAGAAACTGCCATAAGAGACAAATGCCTAGATAGTCATTATTTTGAGAAAAGATCCAAAAACCGTGTTTTTGAGACATAATTTGTATGGGATCACATGAGGGGGCGTGAGCTTGAAATCGTAGCTGACCAAATGTTAACAGATTTTTTCTGATGAAAACGACTACTCCCTGGCTGGGAAGGCACAAGTGAAAAACGTCTGCCCATGCTCTGAAACCGTATGCAAATTACTCAAAACATATGTAAATTTGACTTTCAAACATGCTTGATAAATTGGACTTCACATAATGCCAAAACTTAGTGCCCATGCTTGAAATTTAAGGCTAATTCTTTCATATTGTGTTTGGTAATACAGTATCTTGGTCTGACAAAAGTATACGCTCAAACTTTTTTGTATACTTGGAGAAAACTAACATTTATTTTCTCACTCAAACTCTTCAAAATTTTTAGAAAACGTGCTGAAATGCGCGCATGTGTAAACGTTTTTCTCTAGTGTCGCCTGGGTATTCTTGTGGTGCATGTTATAGCCGCCATGCCTTGATTGTTTCTTATATCTCAAGGGATTTTTCGGTCACATGGTCGCACTCCAAGAATAGGGTATATTTGTTTGGCGATTTTATGGTTTTTTTATTGACATAACAAGGAAAACATTTTCTCAACATTTTTTGTCCAATGTCACCGGTATTTTTGTAGCTCGATATTTTTTGAATATTTTCGTATATATTGTTTTGTGTTTAATGATACTGGGTTTCTGTCGAATCTATCCAAACGTTATGATATTCAAGACCTCCACGTTTCAAAAAAAAAAAAAGAAAAACTTCGGAAATGCTGAAAGGTTTTTGAATTGAAACATTACAATGATATTGATTCTTTCACTTGTATTCAGCAACTATAATATTCTTAAAATGTTTTCGGTGTTAAGGTGTCGGACGTCAGTGTTTTTTGCACGTATTTAGGAAATTTAGGAAGTTTATTGTCAGTCATAACGGCGTGACTTTCAAGACGAAATATCCGTACTTATTTTGCGCGATAATTACAACCTACCAAGTAACTTCAAATAGAATATTGCTAAGTTAACAGATCAAACTTAAAAGAAAAAAAAAAAAAAAAGTAAAATGTCCAGGTCTCAAGACATTTGCTTAAAGAAATGATAATATTATTTTTTGATAACACAATCAACCGCTTTTGTTGATATCTCATAAAGTTTCACATTTTATGTTTGATTATTTATTCAAAAGATGTTGAGGATGAACAAACTTCAGTTAATCCAATAATCAAATAGTCTTTTAATTTTATCAAATCTTCAAGTGTTATCTATACTCTAAAACGATTACTGGGTTGATGTAAGTCAGGGCACGGCTAACTCTGCCGCTAATAAAAGTCGTTTACTACAACTACGTAACAAAATTCTTGCTACTTTCATTTTTTTCAGTTAATTAGCACCAACTATATATATCTTATACGATTTTCATAAGGCGATGAGCATTTGAATAAGAAAGAACATTCTGGCATCATTGGTACTTAAAATGTGGCCATTATATATTTCTGGGTCGCAAGCATTCCCAAGAGATACAAAAGATAAAAACATGGCGGCCATCTTGGTGCGATTAATAATGGATGCTGATGAGAAATCGTTTGTTAAATTGTCACCAACATGGTCGCGACGACGCAGTTAAAGAATAAATTGAATGGTCTATTCAGATACAGTCACCAAAACCGCGGTATTAATTTATCTATAATCATTTCAGGAGCTCATCACCGAGAAACAAGTGGAAAAATCTACCGAATTTCCAAGATTATCCTTCACGAAGACTACTCTCATGTACAGAATGATGTGGCTCTTTTAAGGCTTGCTGTGAAAGCGACATTGGATGACAAAGTGGGAACAATTTGTCTGCCAAAGCAAGGTGATAGAATTCCAAATGGAAAAAATTGCTTCATGACAGGTAAGCTGACTGTTTGCTTCCTCTTGCCGGGAGCCAATAGTTTTATTTTTTTAATGTCATTTTCGTTTCTAATCAGTAAGACAAGACATAATTGAAGTAAAGGGGAACAAAGAAATGGAATGGAAAACTATTTAGAGCTCAGCTCGATATTCATATCTTTGGATAAGCACTGAGTACGTCTCATTTACTTAACCCGTGAAATAGATATTAGACTAATAAACATTAGTAGATCCTGATTTCATTTGTCTTAGTCTTTTGTTTCTATCTGACTAGAGTGATTTTATTTATTTCGCGAAAGAAAAATAACTATTTAGTCAGTACGTATATTAGTTAATAAAAGACAAAAGAAAACAATGGGTTCAGAGTCTACCTATAACTGTAATGCGTACTTTTTTTTCACACGGGTCAAAGAAAATCACTCTGTTACATGTTAACAATGGGTAGTATTTTTCATTTCAAGGGTTAAATGCTTTCACTCTACTAGCTCACTTTGTACTAGTTAACTAGACCCATACACCGTACAAAATAATAACATATACTCTCGTTAAACAATAATTCAATTTACAGGTTGGGGCCGTTTCTCTGGCAGTCACCCTGCTGGATCTAAACTCCTCAAACAAACCAACGCCCCAATAGCTGATTACCAAACGTGCAGGAAAGTCAATGGCGGGTCGGTGACGGACAAAACCATGGTGTGTGCAGGAGGAAAAGGCAGTAGTGTTTGCATGGGAGACAGTGGAGGACCACTGTCCTGTGAAGAAAATGGAAGATGGGTGCTACGTGGGGCAGCATCCTGGGTGACTGACGTCCAATGCCCTGTCAATACATACTCAGTCTATGCCCGTATAAGTAATTTCGTGGATTGGATCAATAACAAAATAGCAGGTGAGTGTTTCAATTGTATAGAGCGTTTCAGGTGACGTCACAGCGGCCACGTTGATGTACCAAAGCGATACAGTTTCTATTTTCCGGGAATTGAATTCTATATTTATGCAAATTGATGGTTTTCACAGCCGCCATGATGGATTCGTCATTAGTCTCTTTTGTTATATCATCCAACATGGCCGCCGTGTCTTTTGTTATTTTATTTTCTTGGGRATGATTGAGAACTATCAGTACAGCGCAGAAAGTTTCTATTGTTTGCTACACCAATATGGCTCACGTGAGTGAAAACGCTCTATTGCCAACTAAAGTCAATGCTTCTGCATCGAGGGCTTCAGTTTTCTCCGGGTCTCCAGTTTTCCTCCCTTCGCAAAAATCAACTCCTAAATTCCAATTCTATCACGGAATGAGGGCCACAGGTTTGTTAGCCACTGGCTATTAAGTGCTACCCTCGTAAAATAAGGACGGTCAATAATAAGAGAAATGCAAATTTAAGAAAATTTCGAGAAAAGAACGACGTTCTGTCTCAAAAAATAAACGATCGAAAAATTAGTGTTTTTTTTATTTCTTTCGTAATTTTATATTTAAAATGTTATTTGTTTATTAATTATTCGTTATTTAAGAGTGTTCGTGAATTGAGTATAATTTTCTTTGTACTTCATCTATATCCTTTTCTATTTTTCTCCTTCATCTATATCCTTTTCTATTTTTCTCCTTCATTTATATCCTTTTCTATTTTTCTCCTTCATCTATATCCTTTTCTATTTTTCTCCTTCATCTATATCCTTTTCTATTTTTCTACTTCATCTATATCCTTTTCTATTTTTCTCCTTCATCTATATCCTTTTCTATTTTTTTCCTCCATCTATATCCTTTTCTATTTTTCTCCTTCATCTATATCCTTTTCTATTCCTATCCCTTTCACTTCATCGTTTTCCTCCCATTTTCTTTCAACTTCCGGCTCATATTTATTCCATGTTCAGTACTTCAGCTTTGTGTTTTAACAAATCTTCTTAATAATTTATAGACTGATTCCATAAGTCGTAGTTTTCGCTCCTTCAGTGGGTTGTGATCGCTCATCTAGCGTGTGTGAGCAATATCCAGAATCGACAGAAGAGCGAAAACACCGAATTATGGAATCAGTCTAAATAATCTATTTTAGGTGAAGGCGGAAGTGGTAGTGGCGGCAATGGTGGCAACGGTGGAAATAGTAAGTAATATTTACCAACTGTCAACATTTATTTACTTTCTTTTATAACGGGCCAAGAATGAATGATACCAGTAAAATATATTTTTGACAACGAAGGATTTACAGCAGTAAGTAAGAGGGTTTGAAACAGTAGAAAGTGCAGGAAACTGATAGGTAAAGTTAACCTGTAAACAACACGTTAATTTATATGTGTATGCTACACATTAATTGTTAACGGTTGGAGTGTCTTCACTGAATATTTTTCAACAACTTTCTTCAGCTAACAAATTAATGATCGTTGGCAATCAGCATTGAAGTTTGCCTTTTTTCTTGTTTTCGATAACTTAAGAGTGACTGGTTTCTCATGATATGGCCTTTGTTTAGCAAATATTTACATTTGAGTTGAATCAAATTTAATTGAAATTTTAACACACGACACCAAAAATGTCACTTTTTACTTGAGCTGATTCTGATTCTTGTTCCAAGTATTGAAGTATTGAAAAATTAATTAATATAAGTCATGATTGCTAACCAATTCTTAATAATTTAGGTTGCAAGCCTAAGTTTCCATAATCATTATCCATTGATAATACCTTTTCGCATATCACATTTTCAGTACAACTAGTTTTCACAGTAGATTTAAATCCTTGTCCCACAAACTACTACATAGTACCTGTTTCAAAGAGTACATAGCGAGGCTATTTTATTTTATTTTCACAGGACCAAAAAACAACAAAAACAATTTATAATCAATTTTCTTGAGTCTTGAACTCTGAGATGTTCTAACTAATTTGATGAGCTTGAGTGGGACATAGCAACGGCAACTAAGGGGATTCGGAACTACAAATAAAACACTTATTCAAGTTATTCTTGTGTTTTTCAGCGTGTCAAGATAACAATGAAAACTGCAAGCTGTTTTCTTTCCAATGCAAATTCAATCCAAGGATTAAACGAATCTGCCCCAAAACCTGCAAACTCTGCAAATCAACTTGAGCTGAAGGTGGGTATTGTGACACTAGTTTTCACTGGAAATTATATCCATTTATTCAGATCTTTTCATTCTAAACATTTAGTAGATTTAACTTAGCTTTTGTATTAAGAAAATAGAAAAAAATTAGAAATAAAAAATAATAAAGAGAAAGAGAGAGAGAGAGAAGAAAAAAAGAAAAGAAAAATGCCTAACATTTATCTATTTTTATTTTATTTGCAATGATATTCATCATTATCAGGTGCTTCTTCACTATAAGTGATTTTCAAGAACTGTCCTGTAAAAACGGATGTAAAAAAAATTGATCTTTAAATATTGTTTCATTCTTTAATGGCTTCATATGATAGCCTGTCTTTTTCCCCAATTCGTTTTTTAACTTTGGGCAAATAAAACTCACTCATCCCATGTCTCGCTTTTTCTTTGAAACATTCTCATTTAGTTTGGTCAACCTCTCGACTTATAGTGTTCAAGTAGCTTTCACTTTCCTTGCACCAATCCCAAAGGCAACGAATACGCCTAATTATCCAACCATAGCGCTCCATTTTGACGATGAAAAGAGAGCGAAACAAGCTATACGTATTTCCGATCGCCACGTATTATAGTATTTCTATACAAAGCATTTTTATCTTTTCTACAGAAAAATTCTCTCCTAGTGGATAGACTGAATTTGCATTGATTGCACTATTTTTTTACACCAGAATTCGTATAATAAGAGCAGGTCGAATCAATGACATTTTTTGAGTTCACAACCATTGAATAAAAACATAACTAAACCGGAGCTAGACATATATAGATTGGTTTAATAACGTTTACGTAGTCTTTTATCTATATTATAAAAGTTTCGTTATTTTAACTTTTACTGAAGAAGGCTAAAAAAGTAGTCCAATATATATGATGATTTTCAATTTTAATTCAGAGACGAAATATTTAGTAAAATATGGCTCAATGGGTCCTGCTGTTATGGGATGGACCGCTCTCGGTAGAGCTACGGAATCTTTATTCTACTTTCTCTTCACTCTGACTAAAACTAATTACATGAGCTCTATTTATAATAACTTCATGACAGGTGTCATTCTACAATCAATATGATATTATCGCTGAGTCTTGATTGGCTAATGGAAATAGTAAATTCCTAAGTGTGATATCTTATTTAAGAGTAATACGAGTGAAAATCTTAGAACTAAACATAACTTAAACTAAAGATAATATGTGAATATATGGTAAATGTATAGAAAGGTCTACGAGGAATATATATRTCATAAGATTTAAAAGAATAGTGCTAAAATAACTAAGCAAAGGGGTAAAGAGTGTTTAGGGTGTAACCATAGGTGTACATGCTAATGGGAGGAGCTAAGTGGTTTACTTGTAAATTCAAAGCATACCATTATCTAAACTTGTGCGTGATGGCAGCCTTACTGAAATCTTATATCGATATTTTCAATAACTAATTGATCGTTCTTTATCTTGTTTTCATACGATAAGAAATAGTAATTAGAAAACTGATGTCTAGCTTAGTCTGTAAAAACATTAATTTTCTCTCTCATAACACTGCTGCAAACTATCAATTTTCGAATGCATTGTTAACCCTTTCTCTGGGAATATCTTAAACAGAATCTTTAAAACAAGTGCATTGTTCATGGCTTTTTAAAATCCCGTCTGGTTTTTGAGTACTCTGTTTAACTAAACTAAATTATTAAAGAAGAGGTAACTAGCTAAAAACCTGTGAGCTGCGTCGGTGTTTCTAATGAAACAGTAATAAAAGGATAAATTATACACCGTGAAAAGATGAAAAAACTTTCTGACGTTTCGGACTCTAGTCCTACTTTTACTCCGAAGAAGGACTAGCGTCCGAAACGTAAGAAAGTTTTTTCATCTTTTCACGGTGTAAAATTTACCCTCTTCTCATTACTGTTAAATTATTAAAGAACTTTTCTTCCCTTTTTCTCTCAACAGAAATGAAAAGCCGGACTCTTCGTTGAAGCCAAATAAAGAAACCATAATCATTCCTAGTCTTATTTTCTTGCTTCTGAATTTATTCATTGCTTTTCACTGCAACTCTCTATATAGCTGAGTTTTTATCATTTAAAGCATAGTTAATGGAGCGGAGTGTTTGAGAAACCTATTATTCTAGGTTTTTGTTCGACTTTATCCATTGTTATCATGAAGTTGACAGTGCACAGAGAAGGGAAATTTGCCCCATTTGTTCACAGTATTCGGGAATATAGAAGTTTTYCCCCCCTAAAAATTCGTTATTTTTTGTTGATTATTATAGTTATTCTTTGTTAAGTAATCCTATGTCATTAATTGTTTTTCTTATATATCATCTAGTAACTTAACTGTATCTGCGCGGAAATATTTATCCGCATGGTTTTTGGTCATCGAATAATATAAAAGTTTTCGCTTTCAAAATGTTCATACATGAAAATAATAAGGAAATGAGTATTTTCAGCCATACTTGCTTTGGTTTGTGCACGGTCAGTATCACGTGATGGTACGATTCAACCTCAAACGTAAAACAATAGCTTTGTATCAACCCATTCCGCCATCTTTGTTTTTCCATTTCAGTGTTGAAATAAAGCAGGTGACAGCTAATGAACGTTCTTGACACATCTTTAGACACATCTTGATTAATGCAATATTTTTCTGTTTACGATTTCTTTTTTAAAGTCATTTTTTAAAAGCTTTTCTGGTATTTTCTCTCCTCAAATTAAATTCACGGTTTAAAATTAATTTGTCATACCCTGCCGAACCTCATATCACACACAGGTTGTAATTTCAACTTTAAAACATWTTAGAAAACAGGTATCAAATTCGGCGTTTTCTTGATAGGAAAAATTATCTAAGGCAATATATCTTAGTGGGAATAACCTTTCATCACAAGGAAACAGTTTGATTACAAACCGGCAAGGATAACTTTCTGCTAAATCAAGTAAACAATAAAGAAAATCTGTTTGCTCATAACATAAATATACCTTTTTTCTATAAGCCGACGGAGCCGCGAAGCCGCCCTAATAATTCAAAAGCAATATGCAGAGTACTTTAAATAGTTCAGCATTTYCCCCCCAAGAACTTTTTTATATATTATTTCGTAAGCGGAAGGTTAAAGTAAGTCTAGCAGCATTTAGCACCACTTGAAAACATTTCAAAGTCTTCGACAGTTAAATGAAATGCCACATCACCGGCCCATTTAATGAATTTTTACTCAAAAGAGAAAATGAGGATTTGTTATTTATCCAAGCTATGTAGAAGATGAGTGAGTTGACAAAGTTTGACAACATTTGATGTAGTCGTTGACTTGTACCGGCCGTGTTGTTTAAAAGTACCGTTTAAAAGTACCGACGATCCAACTAGTCAAATACTGTAAAACAATATTACACATTTTCTGCCATGTATATTGTAGTCATACATTTTATTGAATATTATTTTCCTTGGCAGAGTGAAAAATACTCGAATTTTAACTGTATTCAACAGAGTGATTTGTAATTCYCTAGCAGCGCCTTGGCCAGGCAGTAATCGTTTATTTTTTTGAGGGGGGTTTCAGTTGAATGAGTTATGTTTTATAGTGATCGATGGAAATTGAATGAAATTAACCCAAAAAATTCACAAAGGCGTCAAAGGTTTGTCTTATAAACTAACAGCTGGATATTTCATAATTAACAATAATCATTCCAAAATATAAATGCTGAAATAACTTTGGGCTGAAAGTAAAACGAAAAATAATTTAAATGGATATTTTTCCTTGTTAACTCTATATTTTTTCTTCAGCTTGTTTTTGACTTTAATTTTTCTAAAAATAACGCTATTCATTTAATCCATTTGATTGGAATTTCTCGTTTAGTTGTCAAAAAAATGTAATGAAAATATTGCCACAATGTTACCTTTTTTTTGTCAACTAATGACTAGTCCAATTACAAATGCCGTATATACAAGCTAACTTACACATATACAAAGAACATTGTACTTAACGCTCAGACTCTTCGATTCTTAAGCCATAGATGGACTTAAGGTCGGGTAATCAGCTTGAGACGATAAATTGGCCTGAAGGTTGTCTAACAGTTTCCAGTTGAATGAAGCTCTTTAAGTAGCACATGAGACCATAGCGGAAGCTTAGTGGATTCTGAGTCCTTTCTAATTTCGCTGCTTCTGTTAAGTGGACACTTATATTTGGTGTTTGGCAAAGAGATAAGAACAACTGAATATGACAGCCACCACACCACTGGGAATAACTCTTAGCATCACCAACTCTATCTTGGCTGTTTTTGGATCAGCCGTCAATCTTCTAGTGTGCATTGTGATATACAAAAACGAGGAACTCCAAAATGGGCTAGACCTTCTTATAGCCAATCTGTGTTTTGCGGACTTATCGGTGTGTTTCATCGCTCAGCCGATGTATGTAGCCTATCTGAATGGAAAACTTAGTGCAGAAACTGAGAACGCTTTTTCTTATATCAGCTTGATCGCCTTACATGCCGTGGCTCTAAATCTCCTAGCGATTGCAGTGAATCGGATGATCGCCATAGCTCACCCATTTACAAACACGTTCATGTTCTCCAAGTTCAAAGTCCTGATGGTGATATGTGCAATTTGGGTTTCAGCAATTGTTGCTGCTGTATTTTTGTTTACAAAACCGGGAAAACTGTTCTCTCCTTATTCTCATATCATGATTATCCTAACGTTCCTATGCTGTTATGCGAGGATTTTTTTTATCGCAAGGAAACAACGTAGGCAAATTAATATACAGATGCAATCAGTCAGTCACAACCATCAAACCGTACGACTTCAAAAAGCAAACAGAGCGAACATAACATCGGCTCTTATTGTCCTATCTCTAATGGCCTGCTTTTTTCCTGATACAGTCTATGACTTTCTACCGATAGAAATCATGGAAGTCAGAAAAAAATGGCTTTTTACTCTGCTTTTTCTAAGTTGTTCAGTCAATCCTTGTATTTACATGTGGAGAACCGAGGTTTTCAAAGTTGCTATGAAAAGAACTCTACGAATCTCGCAATAAAACTCAAATTAAGCATAAACATTCATTCCTAAATGGTGGTAATATTTCGGTATAAAAAAGGCTCCGGACATAAAGTGTCATTCTTTGTTGATATTTTAAATGGAGTTAGAATCAAGGAAACTTGCATGGACATTCGTCTCTTAAATTCGTAGGATAAACGTTCAAGTGACAATGCTCTAGCTCTGGATTAAGAGAGAAATAATTAGAAGAAGAAAAAGAATACTGATGTATGAAAAGAAAAGTCAACAAGAGAAATAAGAACCGATGCAACATGTAGCAGGTTCAATTTAATTTTTCACTGTGAAAATAAAGATTGAAGAATTTTAAAGTCCATAGGCAAATTCTTTATTTACCTTTCTTTTATTAAAATCTTAGATCCACTAAGCATTTTGATATTTATCTTCACTTTACCTCAAACAGGAATTAACTCGTATAACAGCTGAGTTTTGAATCCAACAAGCGAACCATTTTTTATTWATTTCTTATTTTCTATTTTATTTAATTGTTTATATATTTTTTGTAACTTAGTAATTCGGTTGTCATACATAATGCTGTCAAGAGATCCATTGGTTGAATGGAGAAGTTATACTGTAATCAAAGAAGTTCGTTTAGTTTTTAAACTGAACTCAGCAAAACTTTTAATCATTAAGTTAGGTAGAATAATACAAAAAGTCCAGGACGGAAATAGAAATTAGGCCATTGTTTACAAACAACATCAGAGCCGAATTGAAATGAATATGCTATGAGATTATTCCATAAAGCAACTGTGTAAACAAGGAACAATATTGGAAACACGACTGCTTGGATATCATGAAAATAAACAAATACAGCTGAACTGCACTTGATTGAACAATCCCTTGAATTGTACTGTTCTTCAGTTATTTCTGTTAAGAATTTTTTTCTTGCAACCCATTTTTTTCACTGAATTGAACACTGAATAGTGGATGTGATATGTAGCAAGTAAATGGTTTTTATTCTTCACTGAAAACTCAGTGATATGCATGTGAACTGCTTCCTTTTCGTTGAGCTGTATTTGAATCGTATTTTATTATTGAAAATCTGTTAAGCCAAAGACTTCAGTCTCATCTTCAGATGCGTGGTTATATCGGCTTGCTGTACCAAAAAGATTTACGAACATGAATGTCTATTTTATCTTCCGGGAGATCTTTTCGCAAAGTTGGACTTTGAAAAAAAGGGGTGACAACGGAAGGTGAAAACATCGGGGTCAGATTGCCGAAGAACGTCCWACCAGAATACGTACGATCAAACATTGAGTGTCGTATTTCGATCCGGTGTCGATCTTTAAGAAAAAGGAATAGGGAAGAGCTTTGCAGCCATTTGACGAGAACCTCTTTTTCTCTTTCCTCCAAAACTTCCTCGATTTTCCAAAGTTTTTCTTTTTTTACTTGTCTTTTTTTATTTTATTTTTTTCTTCAAAAATGTTTATGTCGAATTCGCAGTTTTAAAACGACGGCCTTTTTGTTTGCCGCTTTTCCGCCACAATCCAAATATGGAATCGATCATACCATATATGGAGTGAGCTTTCTCTACTCCAACTTCGACGCTAACATATAGAGTAAAGCTGGATATGCAAATTAAACAGATATGTCATTCCCAACGAATAATTCTAAAGTCAATATAATGACTAAACTTGCTCTTTCTTCATGAAACCTGCTAACTTCGTTGTAGTAATGAAATAAGGAGAGTTTTTAGATTCGCCTCGTATTTCCGAGTTGAGGACTGGGCCTGAAATGCGATCGCAAAGCATGTATGGATTGTTTTGATCGGACTGGGCGGCCATTGTGAAACCACAAGTACCCACTTGAAAAATGCCTTGAGATATACATAACAATGAAACAGCCGCCATCTTGGTTGATCTAACAAGAGAAGTTCAATCAGGAATGCTTTGTATAGTTAACCAGCATGGCGGCTATGACGTAACATGCTCTAATACTAGGTTTAGTAGCCACTCTTGGTTTCTTTCTACCCAAACAATCTATCGGCATGCGTATACATTGCTTTATTGCATTGCCATTTTTCGAGCCGCTTCCTCTGTTCGGCGTTTTTTACCTTCGGCGAAGTTAGAAACTTGAATTTTTGATACAATCTATTGTAGCTCTTCTGTTTTGGATCAATGCATGAGGATTCAGTTCTTTTCTACTGACTTCTCTACCCATTTTGTAAATTTTGACTCCGCCCGGCATAYATCAAAAACTTTATCCAGTCTTTCTGTGTGGCCATCAAATCTATATCCATATCTAGCGAGCTTACCTTAACCGGAAGTGAACACAGATTTCTTTCTGGTGATTTGTTTTGCCATTTAAAGCTTTAAAATGTCAAAATATTAACCAAACTTGCAGATATTCTAGCGAAGAAACATCTGGATTTGTCTTCCATCTTGAATTTAACTTAGAAACCTGGCCTTTAACAAAGTATTCTGTTTAATTAAAACCACAGGGATCCCACACAAACAACAAAATAAGTCCCACGTGACAAACGAAGTATCTAAAAGTATCTAAAAGAGAGGCTAAAAGAGGCCTCGGTCTTGATAATTTACGATATTGTGCGATAACCGAATTCAATAATTGCTTTATTATACATTTTGTAAACTGGAAAAAAATTAACATGAACTTTAAATTATAGAGACAAGAATTATGAACGCCATGATGTTGCGTGAAAAATGCAAAATTCTCAATTCAGAAATATTTCGAGAATTCTACATAAAATATATGAAAATAAGTTATGTTTACGTGACCAGAACGAGTCAAAACGTCCCCATATAGCCCCCGTCGGTGCAAAGTTTTTACCATCACAAGAGTGATCGCGGGCTCACGCTTTCATACACACCGCCATTTTGAAAATCTTTGTTAAAAACGATCACCAAAATTACACCATAAAAAATAATTGTTTTTAAGACCTTGGAAGCTCAAGCCTACCAGACATTAAATGTGATGGAATGATAAGCCCTTAAGGGGGTTATAGAGGATTTTGTATGGAATACTGAGCTTAAAAACCAAAATGAATGAACGGAAGATCGAGGAAGAAGATCGCCATTGAACGATACGACGTCAAAACCTCACAACTTGAATTTCATTTGAGGGGTCAGATTTCTTTAACAGGTGCTATAGTGGATAGTTTGACCGTGGGCCTCGTACAGATAGATCCATTCTCCCTCCACTTGGGGGATCTTTCTTTTTGTTGGATTTTTTTTTGGTTGAATCAAAGCAGGAAGCTGATATGTCTTGTCCTCATCAAGTTTTTATGAAAAAGATTAATCCAGCAGACTTGAAGATGATGAGAACACAGGTCAGTTAATAATTCCCTGTTGGTAATAATTCCCCTGTTAAGAAAAAGCGTAAGAATTATCCTGTCTCTAGAATTAATTAAGCTTATGGTATTCTATAATTATTGTAAATGTAATAATAGATCCATAAACAACCCTACAGTTGTTAGAAATTATAAGCTAAATTATATCGTTAAGCCTAGACAAGTTGTTTTGTGATCTTGAGTCAATCCAATACACGTTTTAAGATCAATATTAAACTGTACTGTGAATTTCTAAAATATATACTTTTTTTAACTAAACAATGCATGTAAAACATTTATTTAGCTTTATCATTAAAATTAAGCAAAGTTAGGATTTATGTTTAAATGAAATTAATATACTGTAAGTAATATATTTGTTGAAAATGTAAAATGTTTAGATATAACTTGACATCTGATTGGTTGGCTAGCATGTCTCTGTTAGTGGTCAGAGAGCTGCATTGGCAAAAAATACTCACATTTTAAAAATAAAAGCAAATATGATGTATGATAAAAGTTCTGCAGGTAGTTGTAGAGCATTCAGAACCAAGGCATTGTCCCCTCTCATGCTCTACAGGTTGACCCCTGCATATTTATTCCACAAAGTATAAGGATCAAGTGTGTGCACAATAAAGCACACACCCCAGCCAATCAGATATTAGTAAGTTTCATATCAGTTATTCTATCTATATTTTGTTTGTCTCATTTTATGATCTGTACTTTTTAGGGATCTTGTAATAAATGTGACAAAAAAGGAAATGATCTGTGGGCATGTCTACAGGTAAGAGGGAAGGACTTGAGCTCCAGGGCCCAGCTCTCGTACGAAGCCTGGATAGCAGATAAATACTTATCCAGTGAATAGAGTAAGTCGATGCTGTTTTCCAATACATTTATCTGCTGGATAAGATTTATCGTTGGATAGCACTATCCAGGCTTCGTACAACCAGGCCTAGATAAGTCAATATTACTATAACAATGTTGCACTGTGTGTCCGTAGCTTTACTGTATTAATTTAAAAAAAACTTACCCTGAATATCCCAGGACCTGATTACAGTCTCTTATAAATTTATAAATTTAATTCAACCATTGCAATGTTTATGATGAAGCACCAGGAAGTTACTGTACATGTAGGTGTCATGGTTTGAAAATGTGTTTAATCAAGAGAGTAATAGGATTTAAGAATTATGAGTAACTGTTTGATTTTGCAGGACTGTTGTTTATATATTGGATGTGGGAAGTGTAACAGAAATCATATAGAGCTTCATAATCAGGTAGATTTTATATTATCATATGATTAAAAGGAAGAAAGGAGGAAAAGAAGAAAGAAAGAAAGAATGAAAAGAAAAAAGAAAGGAAAAAGAAAAAAGGAAAGAAAGAAAAAATATTAAGAAAGAAAGGAAGTAAGAAAGAAAGAAAGGATGAATTAATGAATAAAGAAAGAAAGAAAGATGTCTCTATTCATCAATCGATATCCAACTATCATAAAACTAGCATAAGAATAAGGAGATGTGTGTGGTTGCTGGAATACATATTTAAAATATAAAGTTTTGAGCCAGTAACCTGACACTATGATATATGTATTGTAATAAGGGACGGACCATTAGATTATTGAGGGAGGGGGGGGGGGGTGGGCAATTTATTTTGTGCAGGATTTTTTTACGCCTTGTGGCTGTGCAGGAATTTTATTTTTTTGGACATACTACGGATTTCATCGAAGTGTGGCATGCATTAAAAAATTCGTCTGCGGATTTGCCTATGAGACGCTGTGACTCCGCCCACTTGGAGGTGTGATTTTGTCTGCATTCCTTTCTCGCGAAATGCACAATAAACATAAGCGAACTTGGTTGTGTTTACAGTAGGGGAAAGAGCATAAGTAGTGATTTGAGATCTCTCGTTATATATGAGATTGTTGAAAGTGGTGGGGATATCATAACAGGATTTTCTCCTGGAAAATTTGTAGAAATTGATCGAAAAATGTCCCCCGCCTCCATACTCAACTTTGAACTTGTACCTTCTACTCGCCGCCATAATTTTGAATTGAACGTTGCACGGGAATAGCCGAGAAAGGAATGCAGACAAAATCACACCTCCAAGTGGGAGAAGTCACAAGCATCTTGTAGGCAAATTCGCAGACAAATTTTTTAATGCGTGCCACACTTCGATGAAATCCGTAGTAATTTGGAAATTTTTTCTGGCACTTTTCTTATGCATGAATTTTTTTTCACTCTTTAAAGCTGTGCTTCATTTTTTTTGGGTTTTTGCCCAAGCACCCATCAAAGATCTAATGGTCCGTCCCTAAATAACTTGTTTTCAGGAAACTGACCATCATCTGTGCATAAATCTGGATGATTACAAAGTCTGGTGTTTTAGTTGTCAATCCAGTGTAGATTCCAGTAGTTCGGGCAGTGGCACACCCAGTCCCGAGGAAATGGAAGTAGCAGATGGAAGAGAAAAGACAACCAATTACAAACACAGGGTGAGGACTTGAAAGTTTTACTACATAAAAAAATTTCCCCAAGAAAATTCCCCCCGAAAAATGACATATATTATTGCTATTTTCAAACGAAAGCTCATTGAATAAAGAAAATGAGTCGGTCATATACTGTTAAAGGTTCCTACACTAGTCAAAGTGGCGCTAGACCAAGAGGAACGATGAGTAATGATGACATGTTGTAGCAAGAAAGGGCAGAGTTTTCTGGTGACCAACAAGAAGAGTCTACTCATGAAGCACAAGCAAATCCACCAGCAAATGAAAGATATCACTATCAGATAGAGAAATTCTTATCCAGTCAATAAAGTGATGCTGTTATCCAATGAATACTGGATAAGATTTATCCGTCTGATAGAACTATCCTCTTTTCGTACAACCAGGTCCTTTTAGTCCTGTCTAGTTTAATTCCATAGGGATTTCATTAGAAGCGAACAACTTCTGCATCTACTTTCCATATATGAGTTCTTTACTTTTGTATTTCACATCCCAGTTTTATGAACTTCATTGATACCACCTCCTAATTAAGTTAACCATCATGTACAGTACTTAAATTAACAAATAGACATCAGTTTTTTATGTGTCTGTCCTCTTATTGATGATAAATTGTTTCATCACATTGTCAAAGTAGTGTGGATCCACAAGGCGTAGCCGAAAACTGATGTCTATTTGTTTTTTATGATAGAGTACAAACACTATAAGYGTGCAACATAAATACCACTAAATACTGCTAAATTATGCTAATTCTATTGCTTATTCTATTCTATTAATTAGCACTATTTACTACTTCTTTGCTTGCTATATTGGCACCCTTCCTTCTAGATGTACATTTGTATGTGCTTATATAATGATGTTAAAGCATTCAAAACCATTTAGGACTGACTTAAAGAAATGGATCTTTAATTCTCTTTGCACAGAATCATGATATTCTTGATGATGATGATTTTTTGGACTTAGAGCAAGGCCTTAAGCCAAGAGGTGAGGTTGGCATGACTGTTTACACTGTAGATGTATTAGTGTGATCATAATGCCTTATGCCATAATAGTTAGAGTAATGTTCAGGGCTTAAAACAATGGCCTGTTATCTGACAATATTCTGCCAGAATTGGAACTTGTCTGGTCAAATCTTTTTGTCTTGCTGGTTATTTTGACCAGTAGCTTTTAACCAGAAACAAGGTATATATGACTGGTGACTGATTGGCCATTATTTTAAGTGCTGAATTAAACTTGTCTCACAAAAAAAAAATAAAAAAAAATGTAGTACTTAGTAGACACATTTCATTGTTTGCTTTTGCTTTTGACTATTGCTCACTTATTGTACTCTACGATTTTGTTTCACCACAGGTAACCCAAGCTAGTTTTTTTTCACTGGCAAAGTAAAATCTCTATAGTAACATTTCTGTTTGATCTCTAGGATTATGTGGGCTAATGAATATTGGCAATACTTGCTACATGAATGCTGCTCTTCAAGCATTATCCAATTGGTATGTACATGTAATATACATGTGTGTTTTCCCCCAGTTTTACCTAGTACTTATTGATTTGCTTGATTTTCTCTTTCTGGGCTTGCTCGATAAAAATCAAAAAATCATGTTTAAAAAATAAATAAGATAATATTCATAATAATAATGATAATGATAATAATAATATATTTTTTGACATCCTAATATGGAGAGTTGTTGCTGAGTCTTCATCACTCATTACGCTCATTACTCATGATCAGTACTATCTCTACGTCTAATATTATAAGCACGCAACTTGGAACTTACCTGTTGATTTTTATAGATCAAGGATGGGAAACTGTACCCAGAGAAAAAACAAACTTTCAAACAAACCTTTTTTCTTGTGGTATAGGTTTTTATATTTTTCTTTTCAGTTGAAAAAAATTGGGATAGCTTTGGTCGAAATTTCTGTGACTGCCAAGATATTTTTCAACCAAAATTTCCTCTTAGAGTACACCCATATGACAGTCACTGTATGTATTATTCTTTTATCTTACATTTCAGCCCGCCACTGACCCAGTTTTTTTTGGAGTGCAATGGTATGATCAATGAAAACATTAAACATCCAGGTTTATCAAGAAACTTCTACAGTTTAATAAATGAATTGTGGTCTAGAAAGAGGTACTGACAATGCATGAATTAGAGCATGGCGGATGTAGAGGTCATTTAACTATTAATATATCAATAAATATATTTTCCTATTTATTTATGTGTTCATCCATCTATTCATTTGTTTCATCATTATTTTTTTTACATTTTGCATTTCTCCCATTTCTCATTTGTCTTTTTTCTTTCCAGACCCAAATATATCGTCCCATCACAGTTTCTTCGCAGTGTACGGATAGTTAACTCCCAGTTCAGGGGGTATGGACAACAGGTAAGCCATTCACTTTTTTGTTACAAAGAACAAGTATTTTCTATGTGTGGAATGGCGTTAATTATAAGGCCAYGCTCTCCCCCAGTTAATTGACAACTACTATACGACAACATTTTTTAACATAAGCATTTTTTAAATCTTTCATTAAGGATGCACAAGAATTCCTGCGATGTATTATGGATCGATTACATGAGGAACTCAAGCAGCCAATCATGAGCTATTCTAGGGTGTCATGTGACACATCTGATGAAAGTGATGAGCCAAACCACCAGGCTAAACGACTGTTGGGCGGGACTTCTGTTCTGGCACGCCGCAGACATGGTAAGCGCTATGGGTTACCTGTGGTTTTTCACAGATTCTTACGTATGGGTTAGGTTGTGGGATAGAAGGGATCTACAAGAGAGTTAGAGAGAGCGATCTGTAACACATATTTTCTCTCTTCTCATTAACCAAGAGGATGTCACATGTCAACATCACATTTATTTACTGGTGAATAACAAAACCGGAAGTATTTCACCGGAAATGTACGCTTTCCTATGTTTTTAGAAAATCTGCAAATAATCAAAAAATAAAATTATGTTTTGTGTTCTTTGATAACTTGTTACATTGTATATACCAGAAAACCTATTGACTGTAACCACTAGAAAGCAGTGTGTTTGTGGTCCCTCGACTAAGATGTTCGCACTGTTTCCCTCGGTCCCAGTAAATACGTTTTAAGTGTTCCATAACCTTAAAATTGTAGGTCAAGACATTGAAATGTTATGCGAAAGCAGTGACGATGGCGACGACTCCAGAGACAAGGACTCCGAAATGCCTCTAGACAAACGAAGGTCAAGTGCTGTTCTGGACACCTCTGATGTCCAAATAGACATTGAAATGGAAGAAGAACAGACAGAAACAGAAAAATCGAAGCACTCAGAAAAATTAATAGCTAATTCATACAGCAATGGAAAATGTGTTCAGGGTACGAAACTTGCAGAGGAAGAGGTCAATAATAAGCCGAGTTTTAGCGATAAGAAACCAGAAAGTGCTGCACTTACGTCTGAAGGCCAAAAAACCAAAGAGAATAAACACATTTATCATGAGGATCATTCAGCAGGTATAGTATCACGTGGCTGGTTTGAAGCTCTGAGAAAAAAGCTACAATCTCCTGCACAATAGAATGTACCACCTAGTATTCTGGAGGACCATCCCCCCTCTCCCCTCTCCCCCCGTAACAATGTCGTCTTGCATGCATTTTACCATCCAATGGCTTCACAGGCTAGAAAACACCTTAGACCAACATTGCTAGAGGGGAAAGGGGGAAAGTTGCACATTATTTATGCAGAAGATTGTAGGCTTTCTTTTTTGCAATCGGAGACGCGATCACGGTTAACTGCACATCAATCGCGGCCCGATCGCGGTCATGTGACGTGACGTGATACTTTATATTGTGTTGTTGTTTGTACCTGAGCTAGACCAAAATGCACCTTGTTTCATGAAATCAACCTGCTAACAAGAAATGAAATAGCTAACATTTATTTCCTGGTTTTTTTTAACATGTCTTTCAGAAGTCATAAAGAAGACTTCAACATATCGCAGTATCATAACAGACTTGTTCGATGGCAAAGTCCAAAGTTCTGTACAGTGTTTGACTTGTAACAGGGTATGTGTATTCTTGTCCTTTGTATCCCTTTTCATAAAAAAAAGGTCCGCCATGTTGGTTGACATGTCATCCAATATGGCGGTACTGACGTCACACGCAACCCAAGACTCACTTTCCTGTATATTTTTCTACCACGCGCACAGAGGATACAGGATGAAATGCTGCATATTAATCTTCAAAAAAATTATTTGATCATGTGAACAACGTTAATTTTTTAAATTCAAATTTGTTTCAATTCACTTTTAGATTTCTTCGAAAATCGAGACATTCCAAGACCTTTCATTGCCCATTCCAGGTACGTAGATATTGATAGCTCTTTTTACTGTGAAATGCCTTTTTACTGATACGGCCGAGGAGGCAAACACGTAGAAAATTTATAAAACATAATGTGGCGAAGTTATGTTTTCGAATAAATATATTCGCATATTGTTCCATTTACCAGCAAATTCAATTGCTTTTTAGATGTGCTTCCCATCGAGAAGCGTAAAGTTATATAAAAAGACACGCTGACAGCTGTGCAGTCTATACCTTTTCCAATAGTTACCCCCTCGGTATCCCATAATGTTTTGATTAAAACGATAGAATTCAAGATGGCGGCCTTATCCGGGTAAGGAGGCCTATTTGTCGGGGTATGTTTGATTGTTTGCTGGAAGGCATCAAGTAATCGTACGAGCAGTCTTGGAGTAGCGATTATGCGATTCATTTTAAACGTTTTAATATGAATTCAATATCAATATGAAAACCTTTTTCGGAAAGAAGGACTAAGGAAATCTTTTAATTTTTAAAATTTTCTTTGTTTTTTCTTTTTYTTTTTGGTCTTGTTTGTTGTCTCATGATTGAAAAATGGAATTCTATCATCTCGTAGTAGTTCGCATTCTGATAATATTTTGTTGAATGTTAGGCAAAGATGAATTGAATGTGATCCATGCTGCACAATGTTCACCGCTTGCATCTTGTGCGAGAAGAGATGATCTGTCTAATGACGAGAAGAGTTGGATGATGTCGATTCTGGATTGGGTTAAACGGTACGAAATATTTCGTAGATACTATAGTAAATTTTTAAGGTATACAAAGATATATATAGATAAAAAGATGAAGGAAGGAAGGAAGGAAGGAAGGAAGGAAGGAAGGAAGGAAGGAAGGAAGGAATGAATAACTTGCCATTTTTTGTGTCTCTTCAGATGGTTTTATGGCCCACAAGTCACGTTACAGGATTGCCTCTCAGCTTTCTTCTCGGCCGATGAACTTAAAGGTTAGTCAGGTTGTGTGTCATCTTTACCTCTATCTCTATCTTTACCAACACCTCTGCAAGGGCTATCACTATACTCAGGTTGTGTGTCATCTTTACCTCTATCTCTGTCTTTACCAACA
>NW_022261905.1:15870-26672 GCF_009602425.1 Actinia tenebrosa
AAATATTGTCTTTATGAACAAAAATATTACCTTCAAGTGCTTGTTCAATTGACAGCAAATATCGTACATTACTTTGAGGTTGTTGTTGGTGAACYGCTCATCACCAACCACGTTTATCAGCAAATACACCATATAGCCAATCCTAATGGTTTTTGAATGCAAAAATTGTCATAATTTAAACCAATTCTATACCATTATTAATTAATATTTTAAAAATTATCAATAAAAGTGTTATTACCTTTCACCTCCTTTTAAGTTTAAGAACTTCAATGGAAAAGCATGCCTGCAGGCCATCCCAAACACAGCTGTTTCATCTAAAGCAATATACCTCCCTTTTGATCTTATGACAGATCCTGCTTGAAAGTCACTGCAGTCCTTTAAAACAATAATAATAATAATATGTGGCAAAAAGGTATGCCTAGAAGTAAACTTATTTTCTTTATAAACTTATTTTTCAAAATGTATATTATTATACCTTTCCTCTATCTTTGAGTGCATCTGACCTACGACTATCTGATTTGGGATATTCCTCCATAAATTTGTCCACTTTATCTTGGTCAAGGAAGTAGCAATCGYMAGAAAGTGGATCTTGAAAGCTTTCCCCAGCTGATCTCTTGCGTGGTAGACCAAAACAAGCATCAGCTGACAAAAACACATCTTCTTTCTACAAAATTCAAATTATATGTATAAATAAATAAGTATTAATAAAGCATTATAGAGTTGTGACTGTGACAATACATCTATTAAGTTGAGCTTAAAGATGCAAAAACAATATCACCTGTAATAGAACATAACATCAAAATAAAACAAAATTATATTATTATATTCACCTCTGATGGATCAGGGCATGAAGGGCATTTTATGCTTTCAAGTTCAATTTCTAGATCATCATATGTCACCACAGGTACACTTTCAATGGCTTTAAAATGATASCTTAGGAGTAAAAATAAATGACTATTGATGATATAGTTTATAATTATTTGGGATATCATTATTTCTATCTTTTATCATTAAGTTTATTTTTCTTTGATTAAGTAGGGAACTATTACCTGAATTCCTCAAAGCTTTTGCGTAATTGCTCATAAATGTTACGAGTCTGCAATAAATTGTGAGGATATAATTTATATYATAATCAAGTTATTCCTAATTATAAAATGACTAATTTATTAATAAAATAATATCTATGTATATCAATATTTTATTACTTTTTATTTTGTTTTTTTNTATCGCTTTTTACAAAGGTCAGTAACATCTGGTTACAAGGACTTTACAACTTTCAGTAAGCACTGACTCACAACGTACGGGACGGGTGAATCGATTACTGTACGCAGGCATCCCAGACCTCCTATATATCCTATATTTTCCTATCATTTGTTTAGAATCCTATAAGGATCCTAAAATTAAAGAAAAAGCCTCCTATATTTCCTAATAAAACGGTGCTGCTTTTTTTCTTTCTTTCTTTTTTTWTTATTTGGTTCTGTCTTTTTTAATGGCTTTTAGGTTCTGCAAATAAACAATTGCCTGTGCACCCTCCCTGCAAGATCCCTGGTTACGCCATTGAAAAGCTATTTTAGCTCCTATAAAGTGCATATATTTTTGGGAAATTAAAAATCCTATATTTAGAACTTCAGCCGATATTTCCTATCAAATTTGTCTAAAAAGTGGCTGGGATGCCTGTTGTACGTCGCACTTGCCTCTTCACATTCTCAATGGATTTGGGTATTTGCCTTCAGGGTTCATAAAAACCCGTCATTTTTCAACACTTGGAAATAATTCTTGCTTTTATACGATAAATAATACCTCGAAACAGAAATTATTTGGCCGACTTGCTAAAATTCCATGAAAATTTTGAATTATAAATGCCGAATATTTTCTAGACTGTCATTTCCAAAATCAATACTTAGCATAAAGTACCTTGGATGTTTATTATTTAGATTAAACAAGCTTATTTCGATGACTGACGTGTATTTAGATCAATAAATCTACCTAGTGTGCGTGTGCTACGTCGACAGTAAAGGCGGCCGTAAGTGACATACATGGTCATTAACAAACTCATATTACATATGACACATCTCGGTTGCAATACACAGTGAACCTTTGTTACTGACGTCGCTCGTTCAGTCCAACTTTATAACAGCGACGGCAAACTGTCTGAGAGTGTGGCGTTACTTGACATATTGCTTTCTTTTCTGCCCTGGGTCGCTTCGTCTTACAAGGAAACGGGGCGACTTGTCTTACGAGATTTGTGTTCTAGTGGGCCGAGCTCGCTTCTGTAGCTCCTTGTATCATGGCATTTCCTCGAGAGTTACTCATTCTCATGTTTTGGGTATTCCTCAAGTCTGAGATCGTAACTGCCCGTAAGTACTAGCTTTGCTTTTCGTCTAAGTAGCGATTGTGTGTTTTACGACTACATTGTACAAAAGGTCAGGCGAATAAGATATATGCCGTTTGAGTTGCTATACAAGACTTCTTTATCAAACTACTTCTATCGGCCCATTTAGTTTATTTTGCTTTGCTGTTTTTTTTTCAAACTGTGCTTCGTTTATAGTTTTATGGTATTTTATTTCAGACAGTCTTCGTTGTTTTGTGGCCATTTAGATTCGTTTTATACCTTTAATACTCGTCTTGAAGCACTTAATTCTCATATAATCCAGACGTCTGGGTCATAAATTATTCGTATCCTTAAAGAAGTTTTAACAAAAATTTTATTTGTACGCCGGAAGCATTTCGTTAAATTATTTTTAAAACGATTATTCCTCAAGCATTGTACGTCGCGCAAATGCGAATACTCGATATCCGCAGGCAAACGTATTAACTATTATTTCAAAGGAATTCTCCAAATAATCTATTGGATTGATGCACATGCTCTCTATCCTATCACATGAAAAATGCGGGACCTCAGATATCAAACTCACGCGAATGAACGACTTGAGACCAACTTAACGAAGTCGTGTTGATATCAGATTGCTTGGGTAATCATTTCTATATTGCTATTCATATGTTATAGAAATTATCATTACGAGAATGACAGGATATCATAGTCTAATCATAAATCAGTTCTATTGATTTTACCCCTGACTTACCTTGGACTTCGTTTAATCAATCTTTAAACTCACTCCAACGGAGTTTCAGCTTTTGTGTTATCTGAACTACAATCTTCTGCAAAATAAAATGTGGCACCTAGTATTCTGGAGGACCATCCCCCACTCCCCCCGTAGCAATGTTGTCTCGCATACATTTTACCAGCCAACCGCTTCACAGTGTAGAAAACTTCCTTGACCAACATTGCTAGGGGGAAAGGGGGGAAACTGGCACATTATTTTTGCAGAAGATTGTAGCTCGGCTAGATCCAAGAAGCGGATTCAGTTTTATGAAGGACAGATAATGATGACTTCACTTCTCGAATCAAAGGTTCATATTTTACTCTCTTTATTCATGCTGGGAGAATTCTTCAGCGGCCGCTGAGCACCCTTAAAAGTGGGGAGATAAGATTGGAAAATATTTGAAACTAGTATGGGAAAAAGTAGTGGGGGGGGGGGGGGGGGGGGGGAGGGGTTACATTGTAAAATATATGAGACTAGTATGGGAAAAGGGAAAAAGCTTCTCTGTGGAACCCTGGGCACATGCCCTAAGGGCGGGTAGACCTTGGTAGCTTCTCGGGGGGCATTATTAATCGGATGAAAGACGGTTTCATCCGTCTTGGGTGCAACTGCGGAAATATTAGAATTTCAACAAGTTCCCTATAGGATAATGAAAATTAATCAACCGTTTCAGCAGTTTTCCCAGTGGAATTAAATGTATATATATTTAAAGAGTACCGCTACAAGGATTACGAAGCATTTTTATTTTATTTTTTACGGGACAGCTAACTGAACATGAATTTCCTCAGACAGATCCACAAAGGGGTTCCATGTTCCCTTACACCCCCTAGATCAACCTGAAGGCAAAGAGTTATAGATAGATAGATGCTTATTTAAATACGGTGAACTCTCCAGGATTTACAATAAGCCTGAAGCGAGATGACGTTTTACCCCAGACTCTACAAGGGCGGATCCAGGGTTTTTTGAAGGGGGGTCTCAGGGGTAAATTTTGTGGGCAAAGGAATCCCAGTCGCATTTTTACCACAGGAAGCCCATTTGACCTCAGGAATGACAGGGGGGTCGCGACCCCCCCCCGACCCTCCCCCTGGATCCGCCCTTGCTCTATACCATAATAGTTTTTAAAATTCTTTCGTATTAAAATTTTTTGATTCCTTAGAGAATACAGGAACAATAGTCATAATTAAAGAACAAAAGCAGTGTGAAAAGGATTATGGTCTAGAGACGGGGGTAAAACGTCATCTCGCTTCAGACTTATTAGTAGTAACAATAATAATGGGAACTTTATTTCATTTATTTTTTTCATTTACAATTGTAAATCTCACTACAAATAGGTAATTTACAACTGACTACGTGAACTGAAGACACACACAAATACGCGTTTACACCTCACAAAAACAGACAAACGAATGGGAGGGGGGGATGATTAAAATTTCATCAAATCAGGATTATTCCAAGGTTGGTTTCTACAACAGAAGATAAAGTATGTTGATCGTATGGTTATATTCATTATTTTTCTAATTATATATTGTTGGCGTTTTTTAACCGAATCCTATGTTGTCAATCATTTCTATAAAACTAATTAACTAAACCTATGACTAATAATCCGGCATTGGTAATATGAAATAAAGTACCTGCTTTCCAAGAGTGCCGTGTTTCTTTACTACGGATAAATTAAACCCAGTTTAAATATTCAAAGTGACTCTATTCGGGCTAAAGTATTTTATTAGTGTTTTTTATTTTTTATTTTTCTTTCATTGTTCGTCATTTTATTGTTCATTAGATAATTGGTAAGGGGAGTGGAGAGTGTAATGATAGGAACCAGAAGCGTCTCACGACGTTTGCGCCGGAGGCTATGTTCCCTACATTTATCTCCTCTCCTCTCCTCTCCTCTCCTCTCCTCTCCTCTCCTCTCCTCTCCTCTCCTCTCNTCTCCTCTCCTCTCCTCTCCTCTCCTCTCCTCTCCTCTCCTCTCCTCTCTTCTCTTCTCCTCAGTGTGTCCTCCTCCTATAGAGAATGAGAAAGAGGTAAATGAGAAATGAGAAAGCTGTTTAAGATTATCAAGCAAGAAGGAGAACGTTTAGCGTGAATATAGGCCCATGGAATTTAAAAGTGCATGTATTGTTGAAATTGTGCATTTCTCACTGATACCAAAACCGCTCTACAGCATATCGTACATTGTACGTGCTGTAAGGCAGATCGTATGTTTCCCACTGATACCAAAACCGCTCTACAGCATGTCGTACCGTGTACGTGCTGTAAGGCAGATCGTATGTTTCCCACTGATACCAAAACCGCTCTTGGCATGTCGTAATGTGTACGTGCGGTACGACAGTATCGTATACTTCCCACTCGTACGATAAGCGCTCCCTTACATAATCATTTTTTTTWAATGTATAAAAGCGGTTTGAAAATAAAATTTGAAATAAACGGATATTAATATTTTTGACTTTACCTTTGTAGAAGTTGTACGTAGAGGTATTTGCCCCTCGTTCGAACCCCCCGAGGAATGTCCATCCACACCTGATAACGATTGTTTGGTTGACGGAGATTGTGATTTCTCCTTGAAGTGCTGCAGTGATGGCTGTGGAAAAAGGTGTATAGGTAAATATTAATACATTTTTTCTTGATAAATGGAGTATAGGAAATCGTAAAAAAATTCTCTGGTGTTGTCACRGAAAGAACGTCGTTAGCAGTCATTCTTTGAACTCATTGCTATTATTTTAATAGAATATAGATATGACATAAGAATGAAATAATGAAATAAACCATAGGGAAACTGATCTGGGGAAAAATATCAGTCCCAGAGGGTAGTGGGTTCGATTCAGTTCTACATCTGAAACTCAGAATTGTTTTTCTGAGTTCGCTACCATTCACCATTTTCCATACATTGATTCACTAGTCAAACACAAAGCGCTCAAGCGAGGCGCCAAGGTACTTTCAAAGGATTATTCAAATTTGAGCCTTGCAACCTCGACTAAATGCTTTGTGTTTGACCAGTGAACCGATGTATGGAAAATGGTGAATTGTAATAGTCCCCTTCACAGTTCCCTGCGCCATCTTGAATGGTAGCCGTGCTTTTGCATCGAAGCGAGACGAACGGTGAGCTTGCAATGATAGAGACATGTGAATAATTGTCCAAGGTATCAAAAAAAGGTCTCTATCATTGTCAGCTCAGCGTGAAGGGGACTATTCCGAGTGATATATTCTTTAGTTTAGTATAGACCCCTTGCATGTGACTTCAAAGTAGTTCGACAAAACAAAAGAATTCTAATCTCCCGAGAATTGGAACATATTGTTTTGTCCACCAGATTGAGCTGCATTCCAAAAGTGCTGCAAGGGGTCTATTATCAAACCCATTCAAGGCAAAGAATTCTGATATTAATAGAGCTGTTAAGTGTGTATTATACCAACTTGTCAACCTCCCAAGAACGCGCGTTCTGATTGGCAAATACAGTAGAACCTCCGGGGGAATTGTCAGGTAGCTAGCAGCTTTAAAATAAGTTCCAGGTTGAGTGCATACCTAATATCCGTGAAAAACTATGTAAGAAATTGCACAAATTTGCACACATTAGTAGGTTCAGTAGACCACAGTAGGCCCCACAATAGAACGTAGACCTACAAAACTTTGCACTAATTCGTACAATTTTGTTAGTCAACGTTTTCACGAATATATGATATACACTTTATTACCATTCCTCTTGGTTAAAATAACAGACACTGAGCAATAACATATTGTTTCTTTCAGAGCCACTACCTGAGCCAAGGGTACGTATGACTTGTCAGTATTAGGACATGGGCACCCTATGGTACTATACGACATTTTAAGCCTGGGAAGAGCGTGTGACAGTTTACTGCATGAGGGTGTTGTACTAACTCGTTAAAGTGGGAAATGGGGTGTTCCTGAAATTTCCGCTTGTAAAGAGATGAAAATATACACCTATTTCAATTGATGGTTTTCACGGCGGCCATGTTGGAGGAACTTAACAAAAGAATTGTCAATGAATTCCTTTGTTATATACTCCAACATGGCCGCCGTATCTTTTGTTATTATAATTCTCTTGGGAATGGTTGAAAACCATCAATAAAAACGTTGGCGATTGGCGATAGGCGATAGGCAATAGGCGAAAGGCGAACAGCAATAGGAGATTCCAAGATCCAAGAATAGGTAGCCTCCTTTGCAGCCGCTGTGAGGCGCTTCCGGAAGCGCCTCACAGCGGCTGCAAAGGAGACTAAAAATAGGTGGAATTACCTGTGTTTTTGCTTCTTATTCTAGTCAAGAACAAGGATCTTAGTGTTGATACTGATTCGATGTTTTTACGAAACCATTTCCATGTTGGAATGACCGATCGTCAAAGGCGATGACTGAACGCTCATTGAAATAGGTGTATCTACCAAAGCTTCTTTTGTACTTTAGTGGGGCTTGAATTTTGATCAAAATGTAGGTGAGATCTATCGAGACCAACAGATAATGAGATTGGATTAACATCATTTATTGCAGCCATCCGTAAGATCTACAGAGTTATACTCGCGTTTTGTATTTTTTAGGAACAAATCGTGATAGGTCCAAATGGTCGAAATGGGAGCCCCGGGCCTAAAGGTTTTCCTGGAGAACAAGGTCCCCCAGGTGTAAGTATTTGATTGATGATTTTTCACATATTCATAGTGAAGGTTTGCAGTCATTCACTAGAGAGTCGATACGAAGACTTGAACACCATGTTGGTGGCATTAACATCTTTTGATAAATAACATCAACATGGTTGCGGTGATGTGGTGCGTAAAAGGACAATTGTCATTTAGTAATTTTTCATTGATTACCTGTGGGAACAGTGTGAATAAATCAAAATGAATTTCAAAATGTTTTTGATGTGAAATAGTCAAGGGACTGTTTGTGACCTTTCCATTGTCTCTTTTGTCTGGAATGTTTTCTTTTGTTTTCGATGAAAATGATCAACGTTTTTGAAGYGCTTATTCTCCCTCTCCTTCCTCTCCGGGCAACCACCCTCCCCTTCTTCTTCCCCATTACGAGTCGCTACGCATGCTACACACTACACCTGGCGATAGGAGGACGAAGTTTCACTTCGAGGAGTTCGCATTCCAGTGCATTGCCGTATTTCTATCTCTCGTGCTTTCAAACATTTGGCAAGCTTTCAAAGCCCCTAGTTAGAGCGCATGCAGATAGTAGAGAAAACATCGTGGGGCTAGTAGAAGAGTAGTTAGTTCAATGAACTACCTACTGACGTGTTGTCTGATACTTGATACTAACTTGATACTTATATCTGATTTCTTTTTGAATTTTTAGGCAAGCACTGGTGAGGGAATAAAAGGGCCTCCCGTAAGTATTATCAGTGAGTAACTCATTTTGGGAATACAAATGTTTGCTCTTCGAAATCTAAGTGCCAGGATGTTATAATAATAAGGATAAGAGTCAAAGAAAACCAAGACTAACATCTTTTGTTCACAGGGTCCCATTGAAAGACTCCTCGAAGAAATGATCTCTCTGATTAATATTAAATATAATAAGTATATAAATAGATAAATAAATAAATAAATAGATATATTGGTAAGCGTGCGCGTTGGGTGAAGGTTTTTTGATCACCGGAAGTAGATTTGGCACTGAGACGCCACCACAACATGATCATTCGAGCGGGTTCGTTTTGAAGCATGTGGCGTGGGCGTCCTCTCTAGGACAATATCTATAGCCTTTTCACGTCCTGGTGAGAATGTCAACCTTGAAAACGAAGCAGCGCATAATATAAATGTGCTTACGCTTTGGTATCGAGTCTGCGTCGTCTTTGCCGAATCTGTCTTCTAATGCGTTTACCACTCCTGGGTGGACGGCTTAATGCCTAACAGGTTTTGCAACTCAATTGATAAGGAAGCCGATAGATCGAATTAGAAAAATAAGAAAAGAAAGGAAGAAAAGCCGGGGAACATGGACGAAAAACCCTCGAAGCACAGGAGAGAACCAAGAAACAACTCAACTCACATACGACAACCGGGTCGCATTGGTGAGAGGCGGCGCATTAGCAGCGCACGCCACCCATGTTTCCCGTCTCATTACATTAGCATGAAAAAAATGAAACTAAATTCAGCCTTTGGAAGAAGTTGGTTTAGGTTGCCTAAGTAAGTGTTAGATAAGTAACTACTCGAGTCTTGTTTAATATAGACCTAGAAACGAGATATTTTTTATGTTGTCTCGCATCTAGGGACCACGAGGACCCCGTGGACAACCCGGCTCTCGAGGTGTGCCAGGACCTCCAGGGCCACCGGGATCACCGTCCATTGGACAGGTCAGTCACGTGTATAGTATTATCGTAGATTTACCACCCGTGTGCTGTGTGCTCTCAAAACCCACTTGCCTCGATCAATYATAAAGCGAGATCTATGGTATTAGCGTTGATTTTTGAAGATTGCACTTTCCCTCCTCTTTCGCCCGTGTGCTTTGTGCTCTTATAACGCACTTGCCTCTACCAATCAGAAAGCGAGAGCTATGATAATATGAGCACCTATTTCATATAAACATTAATAGTTTGCCATTCCTAAGAAAGTCGAAAGACTAGAACATGCCAGCCATGTTAGTGGTAGTACGAGAAATGTTTCCTGGAATATATTACAATACACCTTTGTCACGCGACAGCCATGTTTACTGGAACAATAGATTTTCTCCGCGTGGCCTCGCACCCAAGTGCTTCAGGATGAGGCTACGCCGTGTGGTCAATCGAGTCCATGAGGCGGAATCTGCTTGTAAACTGTCCATACTGACTTAGCATATAAATAAACTGTATTTTTTTGATCTTTTAGATTCCAACTTATCCAGGCGAAAAAGGTCCTGTTTATAATCCGCTAATACGACACGATACGATGGCAAGCGTGCGGGTAAGGACATTGCAGTCAGGTAGGGGTGGGGTGGGGTGTGGGGCTGCCACCAAGATACCAAGAGGTTTTGCCACCTAAAGACTACTGTGCTCTTTAAGAAACGGGAAGATTACGGAAAAGGTCGTGTGTGTGTGTGGGGGGGGGGGGGGGGGGCAGATTGTCGTTGATAACTGTGTAATAGACCTCTCTGGCTTGGTCGTAATGTTTTTCATCAGAATCCGTGTCACAACTGAAAAGAAGAATCGTATCAGCTATAACATGCTTCGCTACTTGATTAACATCACAAGATGAATTCAAACAAGGATCCTCTTGTATTATCGTTTAATCTTGTGTCATTTTTTCTGCTAGGAAATACCGGGACCTCAAGGCCGACCGGGGCCAAAAGGAACCATGGTTAGTATATGATATTAATTTTATCTTAGTAATAACATGAGCCTTGGCACTAGCATTAGTACTAGGAATACAGAGCGCTATTGTATTAAAAAAGGCAATTTATTTGTAGTTGAAAGTGCCTTGTCGCGTTCTAAATTTTTGGGGTGCATATGACGTCATAGCCGCCATGTTGGTTGACTTGAAAAAACCATTTGGTCTTGTTTTCTTTTGTTATGTTAACTAGCATGACGGCCATGTCTTAAGCTCGTTAATTATAATGGTATACAGTCAAAAATCCTCAATCTGAAACGGGTAAATGACGTCACAGCCGCCATTGCTTGACTTGAACAAAAGATTTGGTCCTTCCATTTCTGTGTCTAGTGAATCTGTGACCAATACTCCAGGTTCGAGGTCTCTGTTGCCCAAGGGCGGATCCAGCCAAAATTTTAGGGG
>NW_022261905.1:38007-49742 GCF_009602425.1 Actinia tenebrosa
TCTATTTTCCCTCCCCTCCCTGCTGTTGCTCTCCTTGGTTAGTCTATTTTCCCACCCTTCCCTGCTGTTGCTCTCCTTGGTTAGTCTATTTTCCCACCCTCCCTCCCTGCTGTTGCTCTCCTTGGTTAGTCTTTTTTCCCACCTTCCCTCCCTCCCTTGCGCTGTTTTGGCTCTTTCTAGAGCTCCACCAGGTTTGCCTCCATTTTTCAATCAGGAGTGCWGTGGGGCCACCCTGAATAGAATACCATTTTAGAAGGGAATTTGCGTTTCCAAATATGCTCTCAAAATATAGTGAAGTGACCCTAATAGTTCTCTTAAGATTAAATTAACGACTGTGTTTCAATATGATTACAGAATGTTTTGTCATTCCGTGTAGATGATACAAGAATAGAAAACCTTGATGTCCAATGCTTTGGTTTGGGTTTGGATCTTATAGACCCCTTGCATGTGACGTCAAAACAGTTTAATTTGGAGGACAAAATAGAAACATTTAAATCTCCTGAAAATTGGAGACCTTTTGTTATGTCTTCCAAATGGAACTGCATTACGACGTACTGAAAGGGGTCTATTTTTAGATCGATCCTGAAAAATGAACTCCTAAATTCCAATTGGAATTTCAGTAGGTTAAGAGGTACTCTGTGGAAATGGCACTGCTAAATCCCATTTCTTTTATTTTAATTTTGTTTATTTATTYATTCATTTATATCTATCTAGGGACCTGAAGGGGTACGCGGCAAACGAGGCCTTCGTGGAAGGAAGGGAGACCATGTAAGTATATTATCTCTTCCTTGTGGATTATTTATCTTGCCGTTTTCATTGTGTCACTAGCCTTGAGCAATCGATATGGGGTGCCCTGTCGTAAACGGGTGTCATCATGGGCGCAATCAACCATTCCTACTCCAATGAAACTTATCAACCAACATGTTGGCCCTTTCATTGTTGTTAAATCTCGAGAAATTTGGCTCATATGGTTGCACTTCCGGAATAGACCCCTTGCAGTACGTCGGCTTAATTTAGAGGACAACAATAGGTTTTCAATTATCTGGAGATTGAAATTCTTTCGTTTTCTCCTCAAAATTGAGCTGCTCTGACGTCACACGCAAGGGCTTTATTGCTGGTGTTCACAGAAGAAGGACTTGGCGGTGGGGGGATAGATGACGTTGCAACAATATGAAAATATACATCTTATATTTCGCATGCGTGAGGAAAGAAGTTGTTTCACTAATTCAGTTGGACATCTTTCTAGGGCGAAACTGGAGCTGATGGTCGGGACGGGTTACCTGGTGAACCGGTGAGTATATCAATGAATATATATATATATATATATATGTATACGTACGTACGTACGTACGTACGTATGTATGTATGTATATATATATATATATACCAACATGCAAACCAACTGACAGACTCGGCTACGCCTTGGCCTTTATACCGGATTAAACACTCCTGTTCGTTTTTTAAAGACTACGACTGCGTTAACACGGTACCGCACTCCTGTTCGTTTTTTAAAGACTACGGCTGCGTTAACACGGTACCGCACTCCTGTTCGTTTTTTAAAGACTACGACTGCGCTTTAACACGGTACCGCACTCCTGTTCGTTTTTTAAAGACTACGACTGCGCATTAACACGGTACCACACTCCTGTTCGTTTTTTAAAGACTACGACTGCGCTTTAACACCGTACCACACTCCTGTTCGTTTTTTAAAGACTACGACTGCGCTTTAACACGGTACCGCACTCCTGTTTGTTTTTTAAAGACTACGGCTGCGCGTACACGGTACCGGTCGTATTTTTATCTATCCGAACAAAAATTCGTACTCCTAGCCGTGCAAATTTGGATCCGTTTCCGTGTAAACAAAACATACTTTTATACAATTAAAGAGATGGTTCCGTGTAAACGGTATAAGGTACATGTCAGAATTTTGACAGGTTAAAAATTTGTCCCGTACCGTGTAAACGCAGCCTACAAATATCATAAGGAAAAGAAAGAGTACTTTGTTTACATGTAATGGTGGTCTGAAGATCGAACTCACGACTACAAGTGTTGTTAAACTGTGCATTAGCATTGCACCCCACCCTGCTGCTGATACCAACTAGTAAACAAAGAATTGGTCAAGATTACATGAAAAACGTCATACTTTACCTTTTGCCCAATTTCTGGGGTGCATGTGACATCATAGTCACCATTTTGGTTTTGGTTTGTTCTGTTATGTGTCAACCAACATGGCGGAAACGTCTTTTGTCTTTTTATTCTCATTGGAAGGGATACACCCACCAACAAAAAGTTATGAATATTTTCTCGATTCTTCAGGGTATTCGTGGACGACCGGGCACATCAGGAAAAGACGGCTATCCTGGATCTGTTGTGAGTCTTTAGTATTGGCTATAGATTACCATAGGGTCGTCACGCAATGTTTTTCTTTAACGTTGCGCGCGACGACGTGACGACCCAAAGGATATTTGTATATCGTAAGAAGTGTGATAGGAAAATGTGTCTGGTCATCTTAGGAGCTCTTATTGTATTTTGTTTCATCTTAGGGTAAAAACGGTGATGATGGAATAGCCGGGGAAGATGGTCTTCAGGTAACTACAACTTTCCCACTACTACCAAACCAACATACGGCAATATAGGTACATGCGCAGTGGTGCAGAGCAGACAAGAACAATTAAGAACCACTCTTACGTTCCTTCCTCCCTTTTCTCCTCATCCTGCATCCTCCACAGAATGCGCTGCTGCCGAGGCTACACTAGCAACTATCTGACTATCTACTGGTTCGTCAGTGTTCAATTTGAATAATTCATATAACGTTCAACTGTGTATTTTTTTTCTCCAGGGGCCACCGGGACCAGTTGGCTCTGAAGGACTGCCGGGACCAAAAGGAGATGCGGTTAGTTCAAAACAAGCGCTTGATAAAGTCTTGTTTCTTTTTTATCTATTATCTATCTGCTATCTACCTTTTCCAAATGGGAACTTAACAATGTGCAGGAGGCAGGGGTCAAATGTATTTTTGTAATACAGTTTTTTTCGTTTTCCGTTCCTTTACTAAAGGAATTTACAGAGCGCTCAAGAAATGTGAGAAACAACGGCTTATGCGGTTCGTGTTTCTCTCACTCGTTCACTATCTCCCTCTTTTTTCATCTTTCTTCTTTTCGGCACTTTCTGCATGCTAAAATGAGCTGCGCACGCTGCATTGCATGTTGTCACAATCTTTTAAAAGCTAACTATCGTGAATTATTTATAGGGTGCGTCAGGAACTAAAGGTATCTCTGGACGACCCGGTAAAATCGGCTCTAAAGTGAGTATTTACATGTGTTATCACACATGTATTCATTGTGAGGTAGCGCGCATTCGCTACCTTCGAATACGCGAAATATTCTAAGGTATTGATAATACAATATCATTCTATTATTATACGGCAAACTCAATTTCCCGTTTTTACGACCATTTTTCAAGTGCAATTACAGAGCGATAAAACACGGTCCGTGAACCGGTTTTGAAAGCTTTCACTCGTAAAATTATCATAACTAGCAGTGTAACAAACTCTATTTATTGTTGACAGGGTAATAGAGGCGAAGCTGGAGCCATGGGTGATGCTGGTAAACGCGGAATAATGGTAACACCGCTTGAGCTTCAAATATTCAAACTTCCACTGAGTTTTTGGGTACCAAGAAACGTTTTCAATACTGATCGTAAGATCATTGTTCTTGTAGGGAGCTCCTGGGCAGTTAGGCGAACAAGGAAACCAAGGACCTGAAGGAGATCGGGTGAGTATAACGTGCTATATGAGGGTTGTATGAGGGGTATCACTGCTATCACCTGATGGTACAAAGTCTCTATACACAGATTTTGCAGAAACCTTTAATTTATCAAAACACCCTATTCAAAGTCAGTGGAGGTGGGAGACGTGGTGGCAAATTTGTAACCTTTTTTGTAATCACATCCTCCACTCCACGCGGAAAGCTAAGAATTGTGGAAACCAGGCAAATGTTGGAGGAAAAAAGTACTTCAATTCCCAAGCTCACTCTTCCCTTCCTTTCCCAATAACGTACTGTTATTCAGAGTTGTATCGGACAAGCTTATACCCAGTATGTAAGAAGCATAAGGCACTACAGAAGTTTTCGTATGACTGTGAAAAGCTCAGTGCCGTAAGCGTGACGTGCCGTGACCGTGATGCTTTCTAGAATTTTAATTGAGTGATTTTTTCCCCACGCGCAATGTAATTGGTCTGACAGTGCAGTGACATTAGCGTGACCGTGTCCGCGCCGTGTTTATGTTGTGTTCTGGGTATTTGATTGGATGGAGAGTAAATTCTCGAGCAATGTGATTGGTCTGGCGTATCCCTTGCCGTGTCACGACCGTGATCGTGGCGTGAGCTTTACGCAGTCATACGAAAACCTGCTATTTAGGTAAGCTATAACATACGTCAATGTTTGTAGGGTTCTGTGGGCAAGCAAGGCATCCAAGGAGTCAGTGGGTCGAAAGGTGAACAGGTAAGTCGATTAATATCAATATTAATTATTATTATTTATAAATAGTTAATTAATAATAGTAATTGGATTTAATATGTTTAGGGATTCCCTGGAGACAGAGGATCAGATGGCCTGCCTGGAAAACCGGTAAGAAAAAAAGATGAATTGATGGTTTTCACGTCGGCCATGTTGGAGGAACTTAACAAAAGAATTGTCAATGAATTCTTTTGTTATATCATCCAACATGGTGTCGTGTCTTCTGTTATTTAATTCTCTTGGGAATGGCTGAAAACCATCAATTGGACTTGAGTTTGCTCCAGTCCATAGGAATTACTCTCACCTAATACATGAAACAGTCCTGTTGAGTAATAAATAGTTATTAGGATAAGAGATCGCGAGCAATAGACCTTGCACTTGGTAATCTTTCTCAGATTAAGTGCGAGCGCCTTACAGTAAAAATATATGTTATTGTTTTGACGTTCAACTTGTCTTTCCTACCTGCGAATGTCTCACGCGGCCTCTCGGGGGAGCGTTGGTGCGATTTAACAAAATATTTCTCATTAGCATCCATTGTTAACGGCACCACGATGGCCGCCATGTTTTTGTCTTTCAACTCCCTTAGGGATGCTTGTAACCCATAAATTGCTGGGTTTCACTACACATCATTTCCTGGGGAATGTTAATCAGCTGAATCGCAAGTTTTCAATAGAATTCTTTCTGGTTAACAGCACAGGGTGGTCAGTGTTTGACCACCATTTGGAGCAGATAATGAGATTCAAAGACTGAGTGAAATCCATCAATAGTGAGACCGAGCATAAAATACTAATGTCATGTCATGAAGCTAAATATCATATATTAATCCTGTAGGGAAAGCAAGGAGCTGCCGGTGAGAAGGGAGACCCTGGAGACATGGTACGTGAAATAATAAGACGATATTGACTTATCACTCATGTTAAAACCTCAGCAACACAAGAGAGCATACGTGGAAAAGGAAGCTTTTATACGAATCTTGAATTAAACGCTGCCCTCAAATAAGCGCCGCACTAAAACCAAAATTATTAATGAGCGCCACCCCCGAATAAGCGCCACATTTATCCATACAAAAAAAACATTGGTACTTTGTGTTTTTTAAACGTTTGTATTCACTTTGTATTGAATCATTGGTTACAAATTATTTTCTTGTAAATACATTTTTTAAATAAGCGACGCGCTCCTTTAATAATCTTGAACTACCATCATGCAATGCGTTCTAGAACACAGCAACCCCATGAGACTACAATCACCCGACCCGTTCTGTTATATGATTAATCCTAACTAATGAAATTGTTGACAGGGTTTACAAGGACCCGTTGGTAACCCCGGCTCAGCAGGAAGACAAGGTCCAGCTGTGAGTAGAATAGCGTAGAATAACTTTAGGATTATTTACCTAAAGGTAATAGGTAATTATGGAACGGTCAATGCTTATAGCGTGCGTATGTCCAGTTCTGGATGCACGCGGGGGTTGCTAAGCACGAAAGAAGCGTAAGGGTCTCACGAGACGTAGCCGAGTGCAACTCTAGGTTCTTGAGTGCTTAAGCAATTTCCCAAGTGCATCTAGAACTGGATATACGCACAACTAAGCATTGACCATTGCTTTTATACCATAGCAAAACTGTAAAAAATATTTCTCGATCAAAAAAAATAACTAAATTTACGAAACCTTCATTACATAGCGCACGCTACTCGATCATGTCAGTGTGCATAATCACCATTCTTAGATGCACGCTTGCGCACGCCAATTAACCAATCAGAGCGCGCATTATATCGTGACTATGTTATAATAAGCGATAAGCGATAGGAAATAGGTCATTCCAAGATCCAAGAATAGCTGGAATGGTTTGTGTTTTTTAGTATAATTCGCGTTGAAGAAACGGAGAATTTTGTTGAGATGTCTAATGTTGCTCGTAGTCGACAAAACCATTCTAAAGGCCTTGATTATTCATATTTAGTTGTATGCACAAAATCTCCTTTGGCAGTCCAACAACCATTGTTGATATAGGTGAAACACCAGGACAGCATGGCAAATATCTAATCTTTTTATCTTTTACAGGGTATCAAAGGACCGATGGGAGACAGGGGACGCCGTGGAGACATCGGTATTCGAGTAAGACATAAGAATTTAACTTTTCTCCTTATTATATTATCTTAATATTTTGCTTCATATCCGCGATATTTGGTCGATCACATTTATATCAAACGCCATTGCTGCAAACCCTTCTTTTGTCTAAAGATGTCGTTTCGTTTTACAGCGTATTTAATGATTCTGCAAACAAAGTTATTTTCTAACTCGCGCCAAGGTGGTTTCCGATTTTGTTATAAAGCGAATACTCAGCGGATTATGGAATGTCCACAGCGAACGTAGGTCAAAAGCCAAATTTTGATAGACACATAGTCTTATGTTTGCGACTTAATGAATGAATAAATGTATGAACAAGGAAAGAAAGAATAAAGGAAGGAGAAAAGAAAAAATATTCTTCATGGTTTTTTTTACCTTATTTTACTTTTTCTAGGGCGAAAAAGGAATCCGTGGTGCAGCTGGGAAGCCAGCAGCCAAGGGCGAGCCGGTAAGTAGGGTGGAATATACCCAGAATAGACATGGCGACCAATTTGAATAACTATTGGTCTGGACTGACGACAGTCGTGTACACATGAAAAAATAAAAGTGTTTTCACATAAATGAGAGGCAAGTCAGTCCAGATGCCTGATAATTCATCTAGTCTCCCCAACAGGCTATTTGCTCGGGTTTTTGTGGCCATTCGAGATGCATGGGTTTCCTTTGCTGAAAACGCGGAAGACTAAGGCGAGCTGGAATGAGAAAAAAAAGAGCGACAGAAGGCCTAGTATAGGAAAAGATAGAAAAGAGAGAAAGGAGATGCCTGCGGAGGAGGCTATAATTGATCAACCTTTCACTAATGTAGAATATAATCAGCTGAGTAAATGTCATGATGATAATGCCCGTCATTTTCAATCATCCATGCAAATGTTTAGAGAAAACGAGCCAATATCCTGCTATAATGTCAAATGAATTCCACAAATATATATATTTCATCCAAACAAAAGGTACAGGGTTAAAAATACGATGGACAAAGATTGCAAGCAAGAGGGAGTATATATATTGGAATGGCAAAGCAATTTTTCTTKTAACCATCGACACGTTTATTAAAGTTTTTTTATGGGACGCCTGTGTCGTAATTCGTCGAATTCAAACCTGGAATTCTAGTATCAGGGAAGACTGATGCTACTTAATAGAAGAACATATTCCTTGAAAGGAATGTTTTCTTTCTCAAGCTGATTTTTCTCGAAAAAAGTTCGAGTTCCAGGCTTGACGAAACGTAATTTCAACTCTAATAATTTACCAAAAACACTTAATATTCCTTGTTGTTGTAGGGTGATCCTGGTAAGAATGGTCGAGTGGGCAAGAATGGAGAGATGGGCCTACAGGTCAGTACCTCTATTCTAGCTAGTACTGGTGGTTTATTGATTGATTGATTGATTGATTGGCCAGGTTAATGGCGGTCCCGTTGTTTTAACCAACTTATTATCGACTTTTTTTCGTCCCAGGGTCTTCCAGGACCCGATGGAAAGCAAGGCATCGATGGAGTCCAGGGTCAAAAGGTATTCAGTCTTTTATGGTCACCGATTATAAATTTGGTGCAAGCTGATTGGCTGGAAATTTCAAAATGCTGCACGCAATATTGCAGCCATGTTCACACGATGGGATTTGTTGCGCGCAATGTTGCAAGAGTAGAGCTCGATTCAACTTCAGATTTGTTGCATGCATTTTTATGGTACGGCTTGAGTATACTAGGAATTGGCCGTATCGTTCCCCACTCCTAGCTGCTGTAATTCAATCATTACTTACGAATTATAAAAATGATGGAAAACTGAACGAACCTGCAAAACACCGACATCAGAATAAGCCTTCTCAATATTGTCATTCTCTTTATAAAACATTCTTTTGTTAGAATAGATAAATTTTCTTATTTTCTTATTCATTATTCTTATTTAATTTCATGTATCTATATTGTTAATAGCTATATATACTCATAGTTTCCTTCAATACTGTAATTTAATTTCTTTATTATTGTTAGAATTTTTTTTTCTTTTTTCAACAAAATTTATAATCTTGCAATTTCCTTTAAACCACTGTGCAGCCTCGATTAGTGCTTACTATTTACGGGACAGTGGTTTTTTTTCCTATGTGACAATTCTTCTTCTTTCATTATAATAAACTTGAACTTGAACATCGCATACTGGGTGTAAGTTTTAGTTTTCCAGTAGACCTTATAGCTTCGTTGTTTGTTGTGCACGTTACAGACCATGTGATGCCACTCTTGGGAGTTGATTCTTTCATGTGTAAATATTTTAAAATGTTTGTCATAAAAGAACAATTCTCAAGTAAATGTCATGTGACCTGAAATGGGCAATTTGCATAGCTCAAAAGTTGTATAGAAACTGCTCCACTTTCTCACCTTGCACAATTGAATATCCCAGTGGCTTTCTCAATAATATATTGTTAAATCCCCCGTCCGTTTATTGTCTTGCGAGTCTTAACTTAACCTACATTTGTTGTTGTTGAGGGAGAATCTGGTGAAAGAGGCAAACCTGGAGCTCACGGTAACATGGGAGACTCTGTAAGTTGAATGTTATTAAATATTATTAATATCATTATTGAATATTATTAAAATCATTAGTATCATTAACATCGATCCTCATCATTAAAATTTAGAAGTACATTTCTGTGCAGGGAAGAAAAAACGGAGAACCCGGAGGAAAATATTCTTCCCTGCAGCCGCTATCAGTGTTGTCACGCAACGCTTTCTTTCCCTACTGAGGGGTGAAAGCTTTGCGTGACGACACTGATAGCGGCTGCGAGAGAGACTAGGAAGAAGAGCGACCAACAAACAACTCTACTCACATATATAACATCGAGTCACATTGGTGAGAGGCGGTGCATTACCAGCGCACGCCACCCATGCTTCCCCGATTATCATCGTCATTATTTTTACTATCAAAAATCCTCTAGTAGGAGTATTGTCACCATCATTATTATCATTATCACGTCATTATATATCTGATATTTTGTGTTAACCAGAACTATAACAATTTTATTCTAAAAGTGGTATTTTTCTGTAGGGTGAGCGAGGAGACATGGGAGCTCCTGGAAAACAAGGCTTCCTTGGCCAAGCAGTAAGTAAAATAAGCTTAAGGAGCGATTACATGGAGCATTTTTCACTTCAACTTGTCTTGCAACAACGTTGCGACACAAGCAAGTTGGACAAGTTGCAAGAGTTTTTACACGAGACACAATCGTTGCAAAAAATAGAAACAAATTCTACTCTTGGCAACGATTGCTGCGACTTGTCGCAACATTTTTTCAATTGCGCTGTAGTTTACAAGCTGCAATTCAACTTGTATCGCAATGTTTTGCAAGTTTTTTCCTTGTGCACACTGAAAGAAAAAAGGGCGTGTACCTAAAGCCGTGCTTGATGATCACATCTTGTTTGCTAGATCCAATATCTATTTATGTCAAGCGACTTATTATCAACGATAACCCTCTTCTGTTAACCAATCAGCATTGTTGTCATTTCCCTGTAGGGCGCAGCAGGTCCTTTGGGTCAGCCTGGAATAGTGGGACTGATTGGACTCAAGGTAGGTTATATTCCACGGTGCATATACTGCATGCAACAAACTGCATGTTATAAAAACATTTCGACAGAACTTTTTCAGGGCTGTCCAATCAAATTTCAAAGACCGTTCTAAGAAACCGATCCTAATAATAATCGAAGCCGATTATAATGTACCCTTCTCTAAAGTATCTTGGATGCGAGGCATGGAAATACAAAAGAAATCACACTTTTTGACGATGGAATTTGTGGCATATCTTTTGTATGTCTATGATAGCCTCGCATCCACCATGTTTTTGAGAAGGGTAAGTAACATTGTGCATTGTGGTTTAGCTTGGAAGCAATATCTTTTGTTCATTATGTCCTGGTAGAATGTTATTGTTTGTACCCAAACTAGACTATGATGTATCATGTTTATGAAGCCCATTGAAGTCCTATGGGCCATGGAAATTGGAATTCTCAAAAGTTTTTGATAGTCTCCCAAAAATTCCTTTTCTCGCTTCGATGCAAGAGAAAAAGACATGTTGACAATAAGGACTGATTTCAGTGGAGTTGGACGTATCCAAAGATGTCACATAGATGGTTTTTGCTATAAGCCAATACAGAAACACAGCGGCGCCTCTTTGCCAACCACAAGGTCTTGCAAGGGTTACGGTACAGTGTTACCTACATATCTACCTAAATACTTTTTGTTAACCTGTTGTTTTAGGGCGGAGTAGGCGACATAGGAGGAGCTGGTCCAAGAGGTCCAACTGGTAACAAGGTATTCTTTCTCATATCAAGACGTGAATAGAGCAGGTTTCATATGACTGGGAAGTACTGAGTTGTGCCGTGACAATTATTCTGCTTTATGCGAGTAACCACGCCTCACTAGTTGATCTGAGAGAAAATGCTGTTAGCCAATCAGAATCAAGAAAATTTGCAAAACTGAGGTTTCACTTTTCCTCTTGAAATTATGGATTTCCACACCAAATGAGAAAAAATAATGTTGCTAATAACAGCTTGATAACTAAATGACACAATGATTGACAGTTATATATTTTTTGCAATGGTGGGCATTTTTCACAGGCTCTATGACATCTAGCCTCGGTTTTGCAGTGACATATTTTCTACGTCACTTTTTAAGATCTGCTGGCAACACCTTGGAATGTGACGTATTTTTCATGACCATACAAAATCTGCTCTTATGGCGTTTTTGAGGATTTCGTTGAATATTTGTTATTTTTCATAAAATAATTCTTTCTTAGGGCCCAACAGGAGGCCAAGGAGCCAAAGGAGGTGCAGGAGATATAGGAGGAGAGGTACGTCAATAAACAATAATGTCATGGTTTTTTCATATGTAACGACATATTGATCGAGCTGTCATGTCACGCTTTGACAAATGATGATTCAATCTAATAGGTTGTAACGTTGTGTGTCACGTGTAACAAAGTAGGTTGTCACGGTATATATCATATTTGTGAAAAAGAATCGTACGTCCTAACGGTTAAATTTAACAGGTCACGTTACATATCACATGTGTGACAAAGAATGATACAACTTAATAGGTTGCAACGTTGTGTCACATGGGTAACAAAGAGTGACACAATCTTTT
>NW_022261905.1:54385-65499 GCF_009602425.1 Actinia tenebrosa
CAAAAAAAACCTCACTTTACCGCCGTGTTTGCTTCGTTCTTTCAAAATGCTTAGGGTCGGTCATTTTGTCCACTCATGCTTTGCGCATGACCGAGGCATGAACTACACAGCACAGTGACGAGAATCAGCACCATAACAGCGCATGTCTTCCATGCCATCTGCGCTGTCTGTGTATTTAATGGGTGCATGTTAGGGAGAGATGTAATATAAGTACTATTAGTATGATTTTAAACTTTATATAGAGTTCGCGCGCTGTGATTGGTCGAGCAACCAGTGATTCTGAGACGATATTCACTGCTGCTCGAGCGGTGATTATGAGGTTTTTTGCAAAGTTGGCCAAAGCGGAAGTAATACTATAACGTTTTTTATCCTGAATTTCGTCTTTTCTCTGATATTCAAGTCTAAAATTACTCGCTCGAAGACTCACGGCTCAGTGAATATTCACTGATAATCACTTCGCCTTCGGCAAATAATTGTTAAGTATAGTATTCTTAACTATTTTACATGTGTAGGGCTTACAAGGAGCAACAGGTGCAATAGGTGGCCTCGGTGTTCCAGGTATACCTGGAATCGAAGGAGAACCTGGTGAATCTGGTGTTCCTGGAATCGACGGAGTATTGGTGCGTATAAACAACTGAATCAAAAATACCCTTAACTCGCTTATTTCTATTATCAAGTGTTAAATGAATGTAATGTTTTAAGGGTCCAGAAGGACGTACCGGCTTGAAGGGAATGCCAGGAGTACCGGGAGAACAGGTAATGCTTCTTATTTTTTTCTTTGTTTCTCTTAGTTATTTATAGACCCCTTGCAGCACGTCGGAATGCAGCTCAATTTGGAGGACATAACAATGTTTCCGATTCTCATGAGATTGAAATTCTTTTGTTTTGTCCTCCAAATTGAGCTGCTTTGATGTCACATGCAAAGAATCTATTCTCAGCTGTCTCACTAGTGTGAATATCTGAGCACTAATTAGTATATTGGTCAATTCGATTCAAACTTAATAAGGCTGTACGGTATTCAACGTACTTCAAGTGTTTTAGCGTCTTGCTGTACAAAGAGAGTCAACTGTATCAGTCAGCCCTGTGACCGACACCAGGGAAAAACGTTTGCGCATGCGTGCACTTCAGCACGTTTTATAAGAATTTTGAAGAGTTTGAGTGAGAAAATAAATGTTTGTTTTCTCCAAGTATACAAAAAATTTCGCGAGTATACTTGTCAGACCAAGATACTGTATTAACAAACACAATATGGAAGAATTACCCTTAAGTTTCAAGCATAGACTCTAAGTTTTGGCACTTTGTGAAGTCCCAATTTATCAGGCATGTTTGAAAGTCAAATTTATATATGTTTTGAGTAATTTGCATACGGATTCAGAGCATGCGCAGACGTTCTTCACTCGTGTCCGTGTGACTAAATATCTGCCTTGTTTGTCCAGGGAGCGCAAGGTATTACGGGAAGTAAAGGTGACACCGGCAACCAAGGACAGAAGGTACGTGTTGTCAGCTATACAGATAGAGTCAGCTATACAGATATTATGTAGCATCCATAGAGTGAAGGCATTTAACCCGTCATATGAAAAATTCTAGTCAACGTGTAATAGTCAAATTAACACAAAAGAAAACAATGGAATTAAGGAGTGCCAATGTGTATTAGCCCAATATCTATTTCAGGGGTTTATTGACTTCACTCTATTGATACTGTTACTAGCTACAAACTGATTGAATGGCTGGTTGACCGACCGACCGACCGACCGGACCGACCAACTGACTGACCGGACGAACCACAGACTGATGGACCGACTGAATGGTCGGCCAACAGACTGACTGGACGATCCACAGACTGATGGACCGACTGAACCGTCGGCCAACAGGCTAAAATCGACCAATAGATTGACTGACTGAGTGATCGACCGATCGATCGACGGGCAGAGTGATTGCCTTAAAGGATGAGTGACTGACTTATGAAATGTAATCGCCGCAGATTCCTTATTATCATTGCCGGAATGAATCTCGTTTATCAGGCTTCGGCGAAAGGCAAACACCGCCCTTCATAGAGGCTTTGCACCATCACGTGATAGCAGCCATGACAAGAGAGAGGAACAATTGAATCTGGTCTAATCTGATTTACATGAAAACGAATTCGGTTTCCGAGGCGAAAAGACTCTATTGTTGTGTCTCCTTTCATTGGTGTCATCACATGATGGTGCAAAGTCTCAATAGAGCGTTTGACATCACAGCCTCCATTGTGGTGTTCCTTGGACAATAACTTTGTCATTAGTTTCTTTTGTTAGGTACACCAATATGGCTGCCATCTCTATTGCCAGTTATCTCTCTAGGGATCTATTTGATATGAACTCATACGGGCCAACTGACAACTGATCAACCATACAAATGAGGGACTGATAAGTCTAAGTGTAGGTCAGAAATGTCTTATGATGTCTTATGTCTTTCAATGTTTAATCTTTACAGGGTGAAGTTGGTGTCCAAGGTCAGCCCGGCCCTCAAGGACCGATGGGAATTGACGTATGTCTTTTAATATCTTTAATTTCCTCTTTACTTGACTTCAAAAATTGAGAAAATATACCTCTTATCCTGGGCGTAACGTTTTCCTATTTCAAACCACGTATCATTCCCTAGAATATCATGTTGTTGCTTAAAAGACGTTTGCGCATAAAAAGACATGGAAATGTTGATACAAGTTAAAGAAAGAAATGATACTCTAGGAAAAGACACGTGGTCTGAAACGGGAAAATAATACACCAAGTCCAAGTAGGTAAAGAGATCTATCGAAACTATTTTCAATTGTGTTTAGGGAGTACTCGGTTCTCGTGGGGAAACAGGAAGCAGAGGAGAAACGGGTAATAGGGTGAGTAGGATCATAAATTAAAGCTAAATAAGATTATACTTTATTATTTTATTTCTAGATTTATTTTTATTTACATGTTTTCTTTTTTCAAGTTTAAATAATAATTACAGCGCACGGGCAAAAGTATGACCACAATTTAATGTATTCACATACTTCTAGAAACTTCGTTCAGACACATTTCGATGCGAAGCTGAAAGTTTTACAAAATAAAGCTTGCAAACGCTCGTTTGGCAGGAAAAAGCTACTTTGAATTACTTTACATATGGTCATACTTTTGCGCGTCGCTGTTCTTGTTTGCACGTTACGTCATCGCGGCCATGTTGGTACCATTTAACAAAAGATTTCTCATTAGCATCCATTGTTAACGGTACCACAACGGCCACCATGTTTTTGTCTTTTAACTCTATTGGGAATGCTTCCAACCCATCAATATAATAATGATTTACTTCTAGTATGTGTAGGAGAGCTTGTGCTTATGAATATAGAACCATGGCGGATCTAGGTTTGTGCACCATTGATCAGATTCATCTTGGATTCATCATTGATAATATATCGCCTTTTTATAAGCTCCTAATGAAAATTTGAAAACACGCGCGCGTGCTGTGTGCAGTTATAAAGCTTCCGGGGATTGGCAGAGCACGAGTAATAAGTTGTTTGGAAAGGCGCGACGTATAGCGGTGTGCTTCTCACTATTTCGCCGAGTCAGTTTGATTATATATATCATTTCCAGCTGTTATGCTTCAAACCTCGAGATCCCATAATAATTTACTTGCCAGTTTTCTTGTATACTAAAATTCCTTTGCACTGTATAACATTATCTTGAATATTTAGGGACCTGTTGGCTCATTCGGTCCCGCGGGACCACGAGGAAACACTGGCCCACAGGTAATTTAAATTCTATTTTTGCCCAAGGTGTGTGTGTGTGGGGGGGGGGGGGGTACGTTATTGTTGATTGCAAGGGCAGGGCAAGTTTTGGTGAGTTTTCAAAATGGCTCCTTTTTGTAGTGGGTAATTTGTGCAATAACAGGAACAAATGACGCAACAACATGTGATCCCTGTAAAACACTGGGACGATGAACACGGTTTACCGTTTCACGGTTACCGTTTCCTTTGATCATTCCCCCGAGACATCCGCACAAGCTGAGGCGTCGTACAAACTTCAGACCTGACGCCAACTAAGGCCAATCCGTCCTTAGTGTACGGATTACATAGGACAACGTTCTAGCCCGAAGGCATGCAGTAGGTATAGAGACTAGCAGGCTATTAGACAATATCTTGTTAATCTCCTCTCCCCAAAAAAGTTACCGTCCATARTTAATAATTAGTAACGCGTGATGTTACTCTAATCGTTGTCTGATTGCTTTTCATAGGGTCCTGATGGATCTGTTGGTCCCATGGGTCAAAAGGTAAGAGATAAAGGTTAGGCTGAATCTATACAGGGAAGCTTACCTTGACTGGGTTCAAGTTTAAGTTAATATTGCTTATCTATTTTAATGAAGGAGCTTTCCTTTCTGGGCCTGAGCCTGTATATTTGAATCAAGACTTCTACTTTAGACTCTAGTTTGTTCTAGGTAATGATTCCCTCAATCTAACGAACTTCACTACATGTATATTGACCCCTTGCACCACGTCGGAATGCAGCTCAATTTGGAAAACATGTAACAATAGACCGTTTACTCAAGGTTGCGTGCGCATCCAAATTTAAGGAACTTGACGGGCCACGATACCAGAACAGGAGCTTTAAGATGAGAATTAACATACATTTCTATGAAATTTTTCGGCTAGAATTCATAAAATCGATTATTCTCCTCTTTAAATATAAAACTGTCTTCTCAATTTTACTGAATTTGCGTTTTTCAATTTTTGAGCCGTCAAGTTGGATGCGCACGCAACCTTGAGAAAACAGTTTATAGGTTTCCCATTCTCATGATTCTTTTGTTTTGTCCTCCAAATTGAGCTCCTTATTGACGTCACATGCAAGGGGTCTATTCAAAACTGTGACAGCGTCATAGTYGTATTTTGGAGTGAGCAGTTGTTCATTATTGTATGTTTTATTTATTTACTTTTTTTAAATTGCAAAAAAACTTACGTTTTTTCTTCAGGGAGACCGTGGACCTCAGGTAAGAACTCGTTATTTTTTAACAATTATTCGCTTCAGGCTCAGTGAATATCGTGGAATATTTACCAAGACGCGAGTCTTCTCGCCTGTCGGTAAATAATATTCCCAGATATTCACTGTTTTAGTATTTTTAACACAAATGAATTTAATAAATAATGGAAAGAGAGTTTTTTTTGTCTTTTCAAATTGTATTTATCTCTACAAGCGGCACAAATCGACAAACGAGCTGCGCGTGCGCGAGTTATATTCACCTGTAGGTGAATCGATATCAGCATAAGACGTAAATTGTGACCAATGAGCGCGACGGATTTATTATATTCACTGGTGTAAAAATACTAAAAAATTCATTATTATTTATTAATATTTATTATCGTTATCATAATCATAATAACCAAAATTATCATTATCTTCACCATCTTCCTCATCACTATATATACATCATCATCATCATCTACTGTCATCGAACATCATAGTTCTTAATTTTTTCGTACTAATTTTTGACCGTTCAATCCATTTGTTTAGGGAGAAGAAGGATTTCAGGTAACTATCAATATTGTTTGTGTTTTTCCTTTCCATATATATCACTCGTTATTCTCTTGTTGTTCTCTTACTATCCTTTCTCTCCCTCTTTAGGGCAATCCTGGACCTCCCGGACCACCCGGCATACCTGTAAGTATAACTTCTGGCTATGAAATCTCGTATGTGTCCTCCATGGAGAATGGACTACTTTGACGATAGGGCGCAGCCATCTTGCCAGAGGGCAAAACAAAACAAAGATGACAGAAAATATATATAGTTTCGTGTGTTTGTCTTTCTTTTATGGGTAAAGGTGATAGATGTGCCGTATTCATTCGTCTTTTGTTGTATTCATTCGTAAAGAGCTGTTACTATCAATCGACGTTGTTACTGTAACAAAGCTTTATTTGCCCCCCCGGGACGCCCCATAATGCCTTGCGATCCAAGGTGGCTGCCGTATCGTCGAAGTTGTCCATTGCTTTTCTGTTTTATTTATGTATTTGTAACAACGTGGTTAAAGATCAGGCAGGCGGTTGCACTAAGCTGACTGTGTTGGTTCTGATAGTGAAACACGGGGAACATTGGGGCCGACCAACCAGAATCAACCAGGAACGAGTGCGATACAGGCCAACAGTGGGCTGCCTGTGTTGGTTCTGGTCGAGGACGGGGAACATTGGGGCGGAACAACCAGAATCAACCAGGAACGACTGCGATGCAGTCAAAATAAATCTTGTTTCATATCTATTAGCTCAGCGGGTGATTTACATTATGCATTTTAATAGTGTCAAAAACTCTTGTTTTTAAAACTCGTGACAAAAAGTATTCACGGTTCTAGTGTCCTCACTGTAAAACGAACGATGAAAAGTAGTAGTAAGCCAAAACACTTGTTACGAAAATTAACGACCTCTAAACGTACTACACATGAAGGAATGTATCTTGAGTTAACTTTGATATATTTTTAGGGCTCCGTGGTTGGCAGATACTCATTGGTAAGTTATAAACGAAAGGATGAATGGCTGAATCAGGAACGAACGAGAGTAGACGAAAATCGAATGAACGGACGAAAGATTAAATGTAGCTCTGATATTGATTAATATACCTTTCTTAATTGACGTTTCCTTTTTTTCTTTTTCTACAGCTCCAATCTGCCCCGAATCTAGCAACAACCAAGACAGATCAGATGCGGCTGTACAGAAGTATTGCTGTAGGTTATCGTCTTCACTTTACTTTTTTTTCTTACCCTTTCTTTGGATATAAGACCCGTTTACATGAAGGTAGGGTGTCCCTACTACTAGGGCAATTAATTCCTATATTTTTGGTGTTCATTGGGGAAAGAAAACAAAAGACTTGTCCCTAGCCCGAGGGTCACCCAGCCTCCTACGCAGACGTCTTAGGGTCTGTCACGCAACGATTATGCAACGTCGTTAGTTGGGAGGGTAACGTTGCGTGAGAGACCCCAAGAACGTTAGAGGCTAAGGGACACCCGACCTTCATGTAAAACGCGGTCCAAGATAAAAGAACACGGTTTAACCGCCGGTAGGGATGTCTAACAATCATTTGGATACACAATATATAATCGTTTATTTTGCGTTTTCTAAGGGAGCTCAAGCAAAAGATCCTATGTTCCTCAACATTAACAAGGTATTTTTTTGAAAATAAAAAGCAATATCATTGCGTTTGCGTAAGAAGATGCCGGGAAAACGAAAGAATGACCTCGTGGCCCGGGGAAGGGAATACTATRCTGGTTTTGATAGGAATAGGAAACCTTTATCGCTCTTCCCCTGTCATTTACTATTCACTTTACTTGGGAAAAAGTGAATTTTAGATGGGATGCAGGTGTCTCCTTTAACCGCTCAGCTTACTACGGATCTCACCGAACTGTGCAGACACGTCAAAAATTTGTCTCGCTACCACACCCTAATTCGTCTACTGACACGCCTACTTTTGATACATGTATTACAGTGAATACTTTACTGGCAATGTGCTGGATCCAAGACAGTGACAAAAGTAGGTGTGTCAGTAGACGAATTAGGGTGTGGTAGCGAGACAAATTTTTGACGTGTCGTCACAGTTCGGTGAGATCCGTAGTATATTTATTAGCCATTCCGAGGTTGAGGGGAAAACTGTGTCGAGTTGGCATTGCAGTGCATTGTGGGACTGTTTTAGGGATGAAATAAACGCCATTTTGGAAATATGTCCCCTAAAAGAACCCCACAATGCACTGCAATACCAACTCGAACCATTTTGTTCCTTAACCTCAGCATGGCTAATTGGTTTGCGCAACATGCCACGATGTGCCATACAAGCGTTTTAATCACATCATTCAGAAATATATTCGATATGGTTTGCTAATAACAAACCTTTTGTCGTCAGTTCTCAGATCCAACTGCAGCATACTTATCTCTCAGCGTTCAAGTGGAAGTCTTCAAAAGACCCCTTGGCACCAGACTTCACCCTGCCAGAATGTGCCGTGACCTTAAATTAGGTAGACCCAATCTAGAGAATGGTAAGTAGAGTATAATGTCGTTTCCAAATGGACTTTTTTCATGCGGCAGCCATGTTAACTGTTTCTGTAGCTCACCAGGCTTGGTTTTATTTGACGTCATTTTCTGTCTCGTGCAGAATGCTCATGAATCGCAAGTTTAATTTTCGATGATAGTTCTGGTTAACAGCGCATGTGTTTGACCACCATTCCTGTGCCTTGGGTGCGAGCCTTTATAATTAGCCTGTGTAGCGGCCATAATCGTGGGGTTGGGATTCGGAGGGAGACTGGAAAGCATAAGGGGAGGGGAAGGCGAAAGAAGAAGATTCTACATAGATGTTTAGCGGGACCATTCTTAATAACTAACGTATTGAACTAACTAACGTTCAGCATTTGACTGTCAGAATATTCATTTTTATGTCAGGTGAATACTGGATTGATCCTAATGAAGGCACCATCGATGATGCATTACTCGTCTTCTGTGATTTCAGTTTAAATGCCTCTTGTATTTTCCCCAACAAAACAAGGGTAAGATGCAAAACAGTTTTTTTTTAATTAATAAAAAAATTACGGTACTGAGAAACAGTAGCGTGACCGTGACCGTGCCGTGACCGTGCCGTGTCCAAGCATTTCTATTAGCTAAGTACAAATGTTATACCCTTTGAATGGTTCAAAAAATCATTCCAATGCAAAATGCATGAACGTTGACTGGCTTCCTGTAATTTTCATTGTGTTAAGACAGAGAAAAAGAAATGGTTTTTTGGTCCTGATGGCTACAAATGGTTTGGTAAATACTTCAATGGATTCCAGCAAGTAAGTACAAAGACAAATGTCTTGTTATTCGAATACCGGAGAGATTCAGCTCGTTAATACTTGTATTTGGTCGTTTGTAGGTATTAAAATCAGTTCAAGTCTGTAGACTCTGAAGTGAATGGGAACGCACACCTCCCCTTCCCCCTCCCCCTATTATGAGCTCAATCCACCCGTGCTTTACGTGTTATCCTCTATAGTCAATGCTGGCTGTTTATGTATTTTTTAAACCGTTATTTAATCTATTGCTGACGGTTTTCCATTATTTCAGTTCAAGTACGCCTCAGATCCCATTCAACTTATCTTCCTACGTCTGCTGAGTGACCGCGCCAAGCAAAACGTCACATACCACTGCCGCAACTCAGCAGCCTGGTACGATGAGGAGTCACATGACTATGGAAAGTCAATCAAGCTTCAAGGAGATAATGGAGTAGAGCTCCATGCCTCGAGCACCAAGAAATACAAACCAACGATTCTTAAAGATGACTGCCGAGTAAGATAACTGCAAGAGATGCAGATTGTTTCTTCAAGCTAGTTTTTCTCGGAGAAAAGGGAGAACAATTGACTTCAGTTTTATGTAATACTTTTATTTGACAGCATGTCTTTGACATGTCCGCCATATTGGTTGACATTGTTTAAGTCATCCATCATGGCGGCCATGACATCAGTCTACAGGGACGCAGCCAGGGTGGACCAAGGGGGCCCTGCTCACTCACCCCCCACCCCACATTCTTTTGGCCGTCGTTTTAGTGCGCTTGATAGCAAATAGGTTAGCTTGTCGATAAACGCTTTACAATCCCCCCAAAGACAAAATCCTGGCTACGCCCCTGGTATACTACCAACAGACAGAGCAGAAAAACGACAAGGCTGCTACTTTCGCAATGTTTTTCTTTATCTCTCATTCATGCTAAAAAATCGTTTAGTGTTTCATTCGTGTCTCTTGTGCTTTAAACTTTTCACAAAATTCTGCTAACCTCGAGCAATTCTTCGAGGTATTAGCGAAAATGTTAGTTTTTGTGCTGATCAAAATATCACCTCTCCCAACGTTCAGGGCGTTATGTCTCAAATACGCATTCCTTGAATTTCCCCAAGTTTTGGTATTTTGTTAATCAGTCCCAAAAGAGTCTGTTTATGAAACATAAAGCTTATTAACGTATAAACGTCGAAAGTAGAACCCGTTTTTCTGACCTGTTCTACCAACATTTAAGGTTCCAAATTTATTCTTTCCGTTCATCAGGTTAAAGATGGTACCTGGCGTCAGACAATAATGGAAATCGACACAGGCAACCCAAACCGTCTCCCTATCCACGATATTGCTGTATACGACATTGGAGACACGGACGAGGAGTTTGGACTTGAAATAGGACCAGTTTGCTTCTCTTGATAATTCCAAGACCTTCCGCTGACCTCTGCGACTGCTGTCCTATTCTTGATTTAATTTATCGCACATTGTTTCCCAGATAATATCCGCCCTTTTTTAAGTAAAAAATGTGTAAATAAATAGGAGGAATAGAATAAATGGAGACTGAGAATTTACCCTGTTTGTACAATAGCCCACTTCCGAGATATGCTTCGCTTGTCACGCACAAAGGTTTCATTATGAGGCTACGTGCTAAGTGCTCAGCCATTCGTGAAAGGCGGTAAGAATGAATTTAATTTTTGTGCGTGACAAGCGAAGCATATCTCGGAGGCGGGGTTTAGTATTTGCTCTTCCTTATGTGTTTCGTACCTTTTATTCTTTTACCATAAGTAGCATAGTTTACTTATTCTATCGCGGTATCTTGTAAGTTTAGACATTAAAAGTGAGAATACACAAATGGCGACTTCTTGTTATACATAAAAATAACAAGTCTGTGTTCAACGTCTATCTACTCTGAAGGAGGGGAGGCTAAGTAGCGATTGTACACGGGGCAAGAGATTAAACATGGGATACTATGGATTTCTGTGCTTATTGGAGCGTAATATTTGACATTAAATGAATGGGAATTTTCAATTTTCGACTTTCGAGTTTCTCAAGATATGTTAAATTAAGAACGACAAAAGTCTTGCAGCTTCTTGATATTTGTCTTGTCTATACATGTGTGGACTGATATTCAAAGCTTTTCACTGCAGGGCCGTAACCAGGGGTCTTGTAAGATGGGTGCACATATATCTAACTATATCTAAACTAACAGCCATCTTGAGAAGTGGTAAAACACTACGAGGATTTGCAGAACCAAAATAAAAAAATAGGTGAATCTGGTTAGCGTTACCACTTTAGACACATTAATAAAGTTAGTGATTGAATGATCTAATTAATAACCAACCTAGAACTTAAAGGA